>JAIPRL010000524.1:98708-132266 GCA_025469235.1 Pemphigus obesinymphae
CTGACAATGTTTAATTTTTCAATTTTGTGTGAATTGAAATTTTGGATATTTGCAGCAAGTGAAGCTCTAGTTCATGCTTCTTCATTGATACCGTTCATTTTCATTATAGGTATGTTAATTTCAAACTGTCTTGAATGATTGCCTTTATTTTAAAATAACCAACAAGTAAAATAAGTGTGATGTAATTTTCTTTAGCAAGAAATAAGATCCCTTGTATAATTAGAGAAAACAATTAAAGATTATTAATTTTTTTTTTTTTTGGAGGGGGATTCCACAATAGTTTACATCTCAAAATAAAATTTTCAAGATATACATAGCACGTTTTCATTACTTAATAATATTGTATTGTATTGTATTGTATTGTAGTGAAACTGTATATTTTAATAACCACACTACACGGTCTACACGTATGAACCAAAAGGCAGAAATTGTTGAGGGATTATAAGAAAATGCGAAAGTTTAAAGTTTTTTCAGTTCATATCTTATGAAGATAATATTCTAGGGTTTTGTTTCGAGATTCGGCGAAAAAAATTTCTATTTTAAATATTATGTAAACTTCCATCACTAAACATAGTAGCTTCCGATTAAATTGTATTTTATAGTATTGAATTATAAAACTAAAGGGTGTATATAATAGGGGATATGGATCGGGTTCCTATTTAATCTTTATAGAGACACTGCATTAATAAAATAATTAAAAATGTAGGTTTCTGTGAATGTAGTGTAAAAGTGTAAAACCAGATTTTCTTAATTCATTTCTAACTTCTGAAATCCCGTTTTATTATATACTATAGGGGTACTCAATTAGTATATTATAATACTATCTACATATAATAACACTATAATTTATATTCGAAAATGAATAATCAACACATCATTAAAATAATATTATATGGAATTTAACAAAATTATTATAACTTATAGTTATGTTTTAATACGTGCATATTAATTTATGATATTAATCGGTTTACTCGTAGGGCCCAACGGCGTCAAGACGTCTGCCGAAGCAATGATTACTCTTATTGCAGGTTGTAGTGGTTTATATAGTGGTCGTATTATTGGTTATTTGTTGCACGAAACCATACCACACGTTGTACCACTGTATCATGTAGCCACAGTGTTAATAGCCAATGGGCTAGCGTTGTTATTGTGTAACGCTACCAATGATTTTGGAAAAATCATTCCATATTTCGCCATGTTTGGTTGTTCATTCGGTAAATTTGTAAAATGACTTATTGATAAAATAATATCTAAAACCCGCGCGAATGCGAGTGAAATTTAATGCCGGGACCGTCCTGAAAAACATAAATATAAAATATATTTATTAATGGTACCGAGAAATTATACTCATCATTATCTGCATAGACTCGAGTGAATTATGTACCTACCTAATTTATTATATTCAAAAAAAAAATAAAAATTATATCTATCTGTATTATATTTTGTCATTTATACGTCGCAGATTTATATTCATCGTGTTCGCATTCGCGTATGAACCACGATTTAAGATATACTGGTTAACCATTGAATACCGATTATGTGACCCAAGAACTGACAAAAAACTACTTGCAGCGCTCTGAGCAGTAAAAATTATAAAACAATGTTGCCAACCGTATGGGATATTAGTAATAGTTGTACTATAATAATAATAATAAGAATAATAAATATATATGTATAATAAATAAAAATCGTGTTTATAATATAGCTCATTATACTGTTAATAGCGCTAGTAGGGGTTTTTGTCAGCTTATCTAGATTCTCAGTTTATAAGTCACATTGGTTTACTATTTATCATGGGTCGTTGAGCAACCTATATATATTAAATCGTGGTAGAAACATAATATAATAATATTATTATTGTATAATATTTTGTACATTAATTTAAAATTAATTTATCTGTATGTCAAGGATTTTCTCTAATTATACCGATTATATTAATATTCCTATAGGATACTATAAATCGATACTCAATGTAAAGTTGTATACAATGTATCCTGTGGATAAATTTAACAATGTACATGGACACATTTCATTGGTTCGAGCATTGTCATCGTTTGTCGGGATCTGGATTGCAAGTACTTACCGTTTTTATTTTACGCTATATATATATATATATAATTTACATAAATACTATTTGAGGCTATTCCGAGGAAATTAGGGTTAAATACGAAATAAGTTTTAAAATATAATCCGGTCAGTAATCAGATAATAAATTTAATGTGGCTTAATCAAAACACTTAATTAATTGTTAATTTTTTTTTTTGGAGAACCCTCTTTCCTTAAAAAAATTTTCGAGTTGACCCTGTAATGCAATGTATATTAATGTTCCGATGTTAATTGTGTATATTTAATGAAGAAATTAAAAATATGATATACGAGTACCTTAACGTACCTTACAACATATACGTTAAAATATGTGCTGCAAAAAATAAATAAATATCCAAAAAATCATCCGAAATCAATATATAATATTATAAATATACCAATAATTAAAATTTTTCCTAAAAACATTACTATCATACCTAATAATAAAGAACATAATTTAAATATTATTCTCCGGGCCGTTTTTGGATGCTTTTTAACGGATATTATTGATAAATTAAAATTATGGGTGTTTCATACATCGATTATATTATTAAAATTTAGTTTTTTTATAAACTTTTATTATATATGAGGACCATTGACGTTTATTGGAAGTGGTGAATCACACTTATTCCCCATATAAAATGTATATACTCAAATCGTTCTTAATTGAAACACTAAAAGACGAAAGTAGAAAATGAAATTTAATTCAATAAAATTCGTAAAATGTATATAATATACATAGGTAAAAAATGAAAATGTTATTAAATATGTAAAATTTTAGTTAATTGTTATATATTATTTTATTACCTTTTATTATATACCTATATACTTTCCATAATATTCCTAATATTTTTCATAAACGGTGGGCAATCATACGTTATCCCTTAGGATTTCGAAATTGAAATTCCGTTTACAAATACTATTATATTTGTATAAGTACCAAGTATATAGTTGTAGGATATACAATATGTAAGTAATAAAGCAAGTTCTATCTGAAGATGATTATTTTATCATATTATAATTATTCGTGGATGTTAAATTTTCGATTGGCGTAAATGAACAAAATAAATAAAATTTATATATAATATATTTATTTAATAGTAAATGTGTATATTATAATAATTGTGTATGTGTTTTATACGTTTATTGCAGTATCAATCCAAATTAACGACACGAACAGTATCGAGAACGTGTACATTTTCGCAGGTTTGCTCATGATGGCCGGCGGTGTTTGCGTGGGCCTGTTACATGTGGCCGAAGAGACCAAACGTCGGTCTAAACTATCGAAATACCGCGGTCGTTATAAGAAACGTATTATGTCGGTGTAAAAAAAAAAAATTATTATTGTTATTATTATTGTTATTGTAACTAAAAACACATTATTTTTCTATGTACATTTTATATTATTTATGTTGACGTCCAATAAAAGAATTTTTTTCGGATTTTTGCGATAACTCGATTTTTTCATTTATATAGGTACCTATATAAATACATATAATATATATATTATATGTATTATAATATAATATATATAGGTAAGTACACATACCTAATACTGTCATGAAGCCCCAAGGAATTTGTGCACGATGTCAGAAAACCGCTTTACCCGCGTACCGACGAAGAGGAGTTACCTCGGCCATTTTGTCCTGTTGCACTCCCACGTGCCTACACGTAAATGTGCAAAAACAAAAAAAATTTGCGAACTTATTTATACAAATAATTCGTATAAGTATACATATAATGTCTATACAGTCTATCATCTATATCTATATAGGACATAGGTATATCTATATTCTGCGGTATACTGCGAGTTAGCGGGTACGAGGTACACTCTGTATAATAATATAGCTGGTATTGGTACTGCAGCAGCTGTAAGTTTCGATGATGTTTATTTATTCGACCGATTTTCTAAAGTCGCACTAAATAAACAACACGCTTCAATATATAGTATAATGAGCTTGTACGTTGAGTACTGTGATTTACACACAAAAGTAGTGGGATGTCTATTGGAACACTTTTTTGTTAGTAGGTATTTATCATCTGAAAACTTCTTCCAAAATTATATAGCTAAAACACCATTTAGTTTCAGTCCTTTTTGCCCATCGTACTCTTACAGCTCTGGTAACTCCAATTTTACAGCTACTGTATCCTTTATAATCGGTGATCAAACATAACAAATCAACAGCAAAATTATATTTCAGGTATGAAAGTGAAGGTTTTAGTGTTCTAAAATCATTAAATCTGCAATTGATTTCTTCAGCAAGACCAGACATTTTACACAAATAATCTGATATTTCTAGTTGAAAGTCTGGAAGGCTTTCAGAATTTTTTTTAAACATTTGAAATGAGCGAATGTTTTAGTATCGAGTTATTTTCGAAAGAGTCTAAATTTAATATTAATGTTGAATATACTCTGCGCTAAATCAGAAATAAAATTTTCTCTTCCTAGTAATGAAATGTTTAGCATTTTAAATACTGAATCACATCTTTAAAAATCTAAAAATCGAAATCTAACAACCACTGGATAGTCATTAAGTAGCCAATTCCACAAAAAAGTAATGCACCGATACGTGAACAACGTTGCCTGGTCATTACAAAAGTTAAGCGTTGTCAGATTGGCAGAGTTTCCGTTTAATTATGTTTATTATTTACTTTTTAAAATCTGTTTTATTATTTCTCCTGGTTTCAAGAGCCAAACGAAATTAACTCGGGAGCCGCAGTTTGGGCATCGTGTAAAATCGCAGGTTTCTACATATACTCCGGGCACGTTAAGAGTGTAGCCCGTCGCGCAGGCGGCGAACGGTTTCCACCCCGCAACCTCATCATGGTCGAACACCGCCAATCTGGTATACAGAACGTCAATATTTATTCACTATTTGTATACACTACGTTAAAGTGATGATGCGAATAAGGCACGGCAATTATCAATTTTATTATCAAAACAAATATAATTGATAATAATAACATCAAAACAACCAATATATTACTGATGAATTATTAGTAATTATACCTAATTATTAGGTAATAATGGTCATTGGATTATTAAAATTAAAAGTAATGCAAATGTCATTAATTTCATTAGTTTAGTTTTTATTAGTTTATCATAAAGTAAATGTGTTTTCATTAATTTAACAATAAATGTATAAATTAATTAATTTAAAAAAAAACGAGCCCAATTATAATAATATTTCCACTTACTTTTTCACTTGGATTTTTTTTTCTTTGGGGAACTCATATTATAACATTTTATTATATTATATGTAGTATAATTGATTATATATTATCATAGATTAAAATATATACTATAGATAAACAACGGCAATTGATGAATTGGAAATCAAAATTTAACTGATTAGGGAAACGATAGATGGCGTATATTTATTTATAAATGCAAAAATAATGCTCTACTGTCACAAAACCTGTTTTGATAATAATATTAATAATATGAGTAAAATTACTTACGATAGGATATACCTAGTCTGTACACAATATATTATTTTGTACTATATAGGGGATGACGCGAGATGCAACTGAAATGCGTTCGCCAGTCGAAAGTAATTGAGAAAATAAATTAACACCAAAGCGCTGCTGTACACTATGGTGCTGAGGGTTCCCCCTGCACTGATGCGGGACTGTATGCTTGCAGTATATAATACTTATACCGACGGCCGGCTATATATTTGAAGTTATTCATACCATATATAAGTTTTATTAATTACACATTTATAACAAACATATGTTATTACTTAATAGTTAATTAATAATACCAATAATGGATTTATATACTATAATATAATATGTAAATATATATTATCTATATTACTTTATACATAATGCTGTTTTTTTTAAAGACAAAGAAATATTGGGCCTCAGCCCAACATAAATAGTAAGTAGGTGAACTTCAAAACGAAGTCCAGCTGACAAATACTGACCTTATTAATGCTCTTAACTTGTTAAAATATGTAACATACATAGGTATACGTTCCAAAAGAAAATTTTAATTTTAATTCATATAACACTCAGTACCCATATGGAAATATGCCCAACTCACTAATTTCAAATCGTAATAAATTAAAATAAGAAAAATGGCCAATATTTTCTGATTATAGTGTTGAAATAAGTGCATTAAAGAATTAAATTACGTCGAACACAAAAAATAAATAGAAAATAAGGAGGCTGGTAAAACAGATTTATACTAAAATATTTCATGTTGTAATAATTAAAGTTAATCGTTTTGTTTTATTTTTGTTGTTATTTAAATGTCAAATTAATTTATGTTTTTAGAATACATTTATTATCAAATAAGTAGGTATAAATACTTTAATAATAAAATATTTTTATAGTCTAGAAGTGCAATATAAGAGGAAAAATATTACAAATCAATATACAAATTAATTAATTTAAAAATAACGTGCCAAATTATAATAATATTTTCACTTACTTTTCCATTTGGATTTTTTTTTCTTTAGGGAACTCATATTATATATTTTATTATATTATATGTAATACCTACCTATTTTAAAGTGTATATAACAACAAAAATGAAAAGTAAAATAATAATCCATCTAATTTGTTAGTTATCTATCAGAAGAATATCAAATTGTTGATAAAACAATTAACTTACCCTTCCCTTAAGTAGAGTGATCAACAGGCAACATGCTGTAATTACTATAATTAGGAACATTCAAATCTAGCTAAAGACTATACCTAGATCCTGCTGAACTTAGGAACATACGAAATGTTGTTAATTATATTAATATTTTTGATTTTTTAGAAAAAATATTTTCTTAAAAATTGAGTTGATAAATTTTTATATTTATATTTTATAAATAGCCTGTCTTAAAATTATCCTTATATAGGCAATAAAATAATAGATACACTATCATTACGTATGAATTTGAAATCACGTGGTTTATATTTTTACTAAACTATTTTTTAATTATCAATCATCATCAGTTACTATTGAACAATTATTATCTAATCATTTATTAATTTTAGAATTTTTGTGTAGCGATAGATGTAATGGTTTTACAATAATGTGTTATTATTTTTATTTTTTTGTTTATATTCTCATTCTTTGTATTAATTTTTTACTTTATATATACTTAACTTCCACCACCTGTATATGGACAGCTATTTTTCTTGTCTCTCGATTTTTATTTTCACAATTCTTCTATTTTGAACTTAACACAGTATAACTAATATTTTATAAAAAAAAACACATTAATTAATTTAAATGATTTTATAACTAATATTATAGTTAATTAACATATTTAAATATAAATTATTCGTCATGGGTATAGTGTGTGATGATCTACGACCTTCAGGCCTGTGTGGATCGTATGATATGTAAATTAATGGCGCGTCCTGCAGCGCTTTATTAATTCAATGAATATACATTATACATGTATTGACATTTCAAACAATTTTTAATTGTAAATTTTGTTTTGGCTTGGCAGGTTTTAAGAAAAATAATTTTGTAATTTTAAGTTAATCACCATATCAACTGTCGAGTCTGTCACCTGATTTAATCAAGTGGGTGAATAACGTATTGAAGACCGGTTGTCGTCTAGTAAAAAATTTTTATAATAATTATTATTTAGCAAGTTCTATGATTTCCAGATTAAGTATTTTAATGAAGTGGACATAGAATAGTAGAAGATGAAATATTGGTAAATAAAATTATATATCATATAATGATTTATTTAATTTGAGGATTTGAGGATTGAAATTATTTATTATTCTATGTTTTTGAAATACAAATACATTTAAGCTTAACTATTAATACTAGCAAAAATATAAAAATATTAAAGAAGAAAAGATTAACAAAATACAAATTATTCAATACGTGGAACTAAAAAAATATATATAGAGAACCCAGAACTGTAAAAAAAAAAAAAATTAGATTACGTATAAAAAGGAGAAAAAGAATTAGGAATATAAATAAGAAGCTGATTGGGTAATGAAAAAGTATGTGGCAAAAGTCAAATACTTATATTTTATCATAAACAGGACAGTAAGAAGAAAATTAAATTTAAAGGCATGAGCCACAGACGATTATGATCAAATCATAGTCTGAAGGAAGAAATAACATAAACTCTAAAGTTATATTGAAAACTCAAAGAAATTGAAAGATATTAGAACAAATGGATTTAAACCAATATGCAATGCCCATTGGAAACGCCATAAGTTCCTAATAGAAGTGGATTGAACAGCTCGAATTTCGAAAAACGAACCGAACTTCAAGAGTTTGGTTCGGGTTTAAAAGTCGAACTCAAGTAGGAAAAAGACGAACCTAATTAAAATTGTTCAAAGATTTTAAACTCAAGTACATATTCATACTTGAACGAACTATTCAAACTCGAACATTTTTTGAACATGAATTCGAGTTCGATACTAAACTAATGACCTTTTTCTTTGCTTATTTACATTTTCAAGTATTTATTTCATCAGCATTAATCTATCGAGGCAACCCCCCTCCTCTTAAATATATCTTTGGGGTAGTACTGGTTCGAGTTTTACATAAAATTATAGTTCGATTTGGGTTTGACATTAAAACTAAAAGTTCGGTTAGAGTTCAGGTTCAATTTTAAACTTCATAGTTCGGTTCGACACCTAAATTTTTAGTTCGACTCACCTCTAGTTCCTATAATAACCTTGCGATAGTTAGTACCAGATTAACGTGCTTCCAAGCGCCGCAGTTTGAGGGGTGTCGAAAAATAACATATTGAAATATTAATGAAATTGTTTTTTTTTTAATATTTTCTTTGTAGTAAAAATGTTTTTAAAATTATATTATATGAATATCATAAATTATTTTATATTTGTACATTTGCACTTTTTATTTTTTATGGTTACCTAAATAATTTTACTCTTCTTTTTGTAAATTTCAAGTTTATGGTATAATATATAATAAATACACTTTGAGGTATTCAAGGTACACTAATGTCTAATAGCGATTAGTTAAATAATAATATAAATAAAAATATTTATAAAACAAATCTAATGTTTATTGGATTTGATATATATTAGGGCTTTACACGTTAATTAATAATTGGGATATCGGGTTTCGATTGTTAAAAAATAATTCGGGTTATTAAATTTAGATGGGTTATTGAATATTTCCAGTTACAGTTATTATGATATTTTTCGGATTAATTTTGAGTTAATTTGGGTTTCAAAAAAAACTTGTGTATCAATTCATATTAGATTTTCAATAAGAATTTATTATAATAATCAGGTTTCATTTTTATATTAAACACAATGAAAAATAATAATAAATTTATTATTATAATTTTTTTTTAAATTAAATTTATCAATTCCTACATTTACACTTCTACACAGTACTGGATTTTTTCAGGAATCACAGATATATTATTATTATTAGGTGCTTAAATATATATTATGTAAAAACTACACGCTATGGAATAACTGTTCTTATCTTTAAGGGGCCACCACACCACATGATTTTAAGGAGTATTATTTAGGCAATTTATAATACTTTCCTTGTACGATTTTGTGTTTGTGTGAGGTGTACGTGATCATTAGTGTTAGTAACCCGTATCAAAAGTATATATGGGAGCCATTACACGCACCCGTGTGCACATGTCAGATTATATTTTATAACCACGAAAAAATGTATATTTTTTACTCAAATAGACGATTCTAATAATAAGGCGCAATGAGCACATCAATTTTAATTTTGAAAAAATATTCGAATTTTCCATAACATTTGCGAGGGAATGATTGAAGAACTTTTTAAAAATTGTTTTTATTTAATTAGATATTTATGTTTAAAATGTTGAAAATTTTGGAATCTTTAAATAGTTTTAACTATAGTATAAAATATGAAAATTAAAAATCTGGTCCGATTATTCCCTCGAGTAAGTATTAAAAAATTATCAACATTTTTATCGGAGTACTCATCGTGTCAAACTATTGGAATTAAAATAAGAAGTTTTTGATCAAAAACATGGTGGTGTGGAGATCTCTTAAGAAGACGCTATATACGTGTTTTAACAGCATAAAAACACGTTTTCACTTTCTAAGTACAGCTATCTACTCTCCTAGTTATCGTGATTCAATATTTAAATAGAACACGATAGATGAGAATATTTACTATGGCCAAACATAGAGTTTTTGTAGTTAAAATTATTATTTTTTAATTTGAAAATTTTAATCACAGATTTACTTATCAAAATATTAAAAAGCTATGATGGCTATAGTTAAAGTTCTCGTATTTTATTTGGTGTAATAATTTCTCTTTTATGATAATTATTCAATAAAACTGCGTGATCAGAAAGCCACAACTAGTTTTTGAAAAAATTTCGTGATTACACAACAATAAAAAGTGGTACAGGTATGAGACTATTTTTAGATTACGCACGAAATTCGCATGAATTTACAAGACCGTTTTGGAAATTCGCACGCCCCTGCAATTTCAAACATAGTGGTTTTAAATTTCAAATGTTATTTAATTCGCGTAAAGTTTTATATTACGTGTCTCGGAAACACGAATTAAGATATATAGGATGCGAAACGAACGTCTGATAAGTGATACCCAGACATTCTCATTCCGCAGCAAGAGTCCTAGGCGCGACCTAGTAATTATTTATAAACTACATAAACAATCAATACATTTTTATAAGTACCTACCTATAGGTACCTATTACTTTTTATAATTTTGATGAAATTAAATAAATCTCTTTATGTAATGTATAGCTTATTAGTAGTCTGTAGACTGTAATTAGTTACAATATAAGTACACCGAATTTCAATATAATACCCACATATACCTACTATGTAGATGTAAATTATACTTATATCGTTATTTATTAATTAAAAAAACTAAATGTGAAATTTGTCTGTCTGAAATAAGAAACATCGAGGGAAATATCTGTGACTTCAATGCAGCACAATTAGTTGTGAACCTTAAATCTCAAGGATTTTTAACTCATCCAGATAGTAGTTTTTTTTATTCTGGTTAAATTTATTGAGGAATCATTTCAAATTCATGCCAAAAGTTCAAATGCTATTGATGGCACAGTTGAACATTTTTTCGACAACAACTATATAATACCATTTCCATGTAATGACCATAAAAGTGAGATAGTTGAGTACGTTTTTACGTCTTATTTGACAATGAGGATGAGGCAGTACACGTACTTTAACAATAAAAAACAGAAGAATACAAATAAAATTTTAAAAAAATTATCAAAATTGACTGCAAATTAATTTTATTCAAATATATATGTATTTATTTTATTTGAAATTGAAACAAAATAAATCAGCAAAATATTATGTTTTTAAATGTATAGCGTATTATTATTTACTCCGATTATTAAAGTATTATCATTTTCATAGTTCATTTTTATACCGACTAACCCCTAAAGTGCTAGGTATCTAGCCACACGGTGAGAAGGTTCGAGCCTCAAGAAATATAGTGATAAGACACTTAGTTTCGCATCCTACTATACATCTTAATTCGTGCTCGGAAGCGAGCGAACGAATGGTTTAACATTTTATATCGGTAATATATAAATTGGAATTCAACATATTAAAATATTTTTTAATTAATATAGTTTTTCATTTTAAATAAAATATCATAGAAATTGCCTACATAGAACCCCATAATATATATGACAATAATATTATAATGAATAATTAATAATAATAAAATAATTAATATTATAATGAATCGTTTCGCTCGCATCTCCTTCAAAATAATATATTGTTTTGAAGATTTACAAAATAAGATGAGCGTTGACGTCTAATAGTATTGACCGCGAATCTATGTATTCATCAATGTTTTACAAAACTGTTTCTTTAAATATTGTAAACGTCGTGTGTTCTATATACCTACCATATGTTCCTTAATTCATCACTGATGGCACCATGAGATATTAAGGGAACATCGTTTTTTTAGTGTTATCAAATTATGACATTATGTTATCATGAACATAATAATTTACATAAATACAGTGGTCAAATTGGAAAAAATAGAAGAAAGGGTGCTATCAGGGTTTTAAAAATTAGAAACTGTATAATTTGTATACTGTAAAATACAATTAGTGAGACAGCTGTCAAAATATTTCAAAATAGAGGAGCTCCGTCCCCCTGCACACCCCTCAATTCGAGCACTGCATAAATAAATAAATTATACATAAAAACGAAATTTAAATGAAAGATTTTCAGAATAGAATCGGATATGTTTTGTGTTTCGATAGTTAAATTAATTTAATAATTTAACTATGAAAATTTAAAAACACTAAGAAATTAAATTAGATTTTTATTTTAATGTAGGTACGTTAGCGTTATGCAATAAATTTCCGACACCATTATCCGATTGCAGCGTTCGAAAAGCTTTTGGTTTTTACAGATGTTTAAAGTTAATTTTAAATCTGAAAATTAAAATTAAATATTATCACTATAAAACAGACGAAATAACAACCACATCAAGTCCATCATATCTCGTCAACCGACTCGGAAACAAGGTGAGCAATAAAGCCCTCTTAGGTGCCATCAGAGATGAATTAAGGAACATATGGATAATTATATCACGTTATATGTCACTCGATTGTCATTTAAATTAATATTTAATTTTAACAAATATTTCGTATTTACTATATCTATTCCATTTTTATTCCATTTATTTAAAATGTTTACATCGTGGAATTATAATTAATTAATTTATAATTATTTTTTATGTAATATTAATTATTACGTATCTACCTATTAATAGTGTGTTGCTTGACGGAGATGTTGCAGACTATTTGAATTATTTTTATATCAAATACGAGTTTATATTAATAAATATAATATAAATAATATATTGGCAATATTTTTATCCGTAAATTACTGAGATAATTAAAATATATCAATTAAAACGCTAATTGAATTGTATACCTAAAAATTACTAATGCCTACACTAATATTCAAGTATATATATTATATATACATTTTTTAATACGTTCTGGGACCATAGAAAGAACGCCAATATTATTTATATATATGTATATATAACATGATAGGTATATAGGTATATATATATACTATAATTCTATACAATTTTTAAAACATTTTGTTTAATCTAATATGATATAACAGAAACCTAAAACCAACAAAACGTATAAAAATTTTAAAAATTGATATTGGTAACCACGGCAACAAATTGTGAATATAGGTTTACGTATAGACGTTAGGAAAATACACCGTTCAAGTGAATTAATGGGACCATTTTTTTTTTTTTAAATACATATAAATTAATTTTCAATTGACAAATTTTAATTATTCTTGACATTTTCTAAAAATGTCTTTAAAAAAAATCAAGTTCCTTTAAAGTGGTCGCGCTATATCATCTTTTTAACCGACTATGAAAATTACCTTGATTAATCCAAAGTAAAACATGTTAAAGCAAATATGCGATACATTACGTATAAGTATAGTTGGTCACTTATGTCATAATTTTTGTTTAAATAAAGAAAATTATATAATTCGAAGATTTGAATATAAAAATTGGAAAAAAGAAAAGCGGGTGTTCCGGATTACCTACTTGAAAGTTGAAACCACTTTTTTTTAGAACCAGTTAAACCAAATTTTATTTTAAATTATAAGAAAGTAGGTATATGCAATTTGCTCTTAGAAAAATATTGAAAATATCGAAATATTCTAATAATTATGAATTTATCTTTATGTCACTGTAATTTTATAATAATAATTATTATTATTATGTTACAGGAACAATAATTATTAAATAGGAATGAAATTTGTTATCCATTTGTTATTATCGTTGTTTTGATCAAATAGTTTAATTTTGGGGGAAAAATTTAAATAGCAAATAGTGTATCATTTGTTATAAATCTTGGTAAGACATTCAAACCCTTAAATTTACTAAAAAAAAAAAAAAATTGAAATAATTTATTAGATATTTATAGTTGTTAATTGGTTTATTTTACATACAAAAAGGTATACCTATGCTGTATTTATAGCGTTCCAGTTCGTAAAACGTACCATTTTGAGCACTGCAATCTTAAATTTTAAAAACCAAACCTACACAGCTACACTAATTAATTCACTTTAGTAAAATCTATCAAATAATTATACACTAATAATAACTAACACTATAATTAGTGCGATATTTGTGAATTGTGATCCAACCGTTAAGTTGGTTTAAAATTTACTAATTTGGTACGCCCGAAGAATCACTAGGATGAAAATAATTAAACATTTGACTCTTACTTTTAAAATATTTTTTTAAATATATTTAGGTAACTGAGAACATTATGATTAAATTTATATTAGCTGGATTATGATGCATAAGTACACATTTTTTTAGAAATTTGGTTTTTATTAAATTTTTTTCTTTTTTGAATTTAAATTCCAATGTACCTACATAGGTACACCATCGTTTAAAACACAAAATTTTCAAAAAAAGGCGAATGAATAGCCTGGTGGTAGCTAAACTATATATATTAATACATCTTATACCATATTATTTTATTAAAAATGATAATATTAATAAGAAATAATTTTTCGATATTCGACTTTTAATGGGGGAGGTAGGTTCTATTAGTTTTATTCAACGCCCAGATGACCAACTACTGGTCATAGAAATCTAAACTTTTCAGAGAATATTCCTAATAAACGATAATAAACGATTGCCATGAAAGGATTTCTTGAAATTCGATATTTTTTTTTTTTTAGGGGGGGGAAAGAGAAAGTAAATTTTAATTAGGTATATATATATTATATATATCCTATATAAAATAAAGTAACAGTTTTACATCCTCTTATTTCCCAAACTTTAACATGCTCCATGACAAAATAGATAGGTATGTCATCAACATTATGATACGTACATCTCTGTGAAGTATCCCCATTTTTTACCATGTATTAAGTGCTTCGTTTCTCATATACCCATCAAGTATATACTTCCAAGCTATCATCACGGAATTGAATGAAAAGCTGAGAGCCTACTATAAGGGAAAAAGTGGGGATGCGTATATCGGACTAAAATTCGTATTGCTGCTGACATACACATACCTATCTATTTTGTCAGTGGCGTATTTTCAATTTTTATCAGGAGGGATTTTAGCCGTTAGCCGTTATAATTCCGATAAAAAAAAAAAACAGAATTTATTATTACGGTACTGCACGATTCAATATATGTTATTATAATAAAATTAATAAAAAGAAAAGTTGGTAATACAATAATTTGTAGTTAACTAGGTACTGAAACTACATAATATTAGGTACTTAATAATTTAAAATAAATAATAATTGAAATGATAAACGTTTTGATGATTATTTTGCTTCTGGAGACCCCTTCCCACCCGCAAAAACTACACTGTATTTTATCATGATAACTACGATAAACATATAGGTAGCTACCAAATTATTGGACGGGTTTGGTTACTATGGTCGGCTTGCATCAAAGACCAGACGCCACCGGCGAGAACATTTTCGTTGGCTATACCTCATTTGCTACCCTATACTTATGGCTATATATATATAATATATATCTAATGATGAATATTATTTTGTTAATAATAATAATATTAGTAAATAAATATAACCCTCCTCCCCAATTGAAAATTTCTGGCATAAAAATTGCAAATTCTTAAAAATATAAATTTCCAGAATATTATAGGTATTTTGAATTTTCTAATATTCTATACACAGTGTTATAGGAGTGAATGTACTATGTACTACTGCTTTAGTGTGTTATCATGGAAACAGAAGCACAGAATATTCTGTGATAGAAGTACATTGGCGTGTTATCAACAATGATAATCAGGGAAACGCGCCCGCCATGACACCAAAACCCAAACATACTATTGTTCTATCACTATGCATCGAGATAGATAAGAATTAAAACTTCGAAATGTACAGAAAATTTCTTTTTATTTCGTTATATACCTACCCATACAATTAATAATAGACCCTAGACTGTAGTTTGTATGTCTCGAGTTCAATTTGATGTCAACCTTGTGATTTGACCGAGTTCTGTGATTTAGCATTTGTTTAGTAAATAGTGTCGCATTCAATTTTTTTAGTTTGTAACAAATTTATACTATGCCTCGACTTTCTGTAAGTATAAATTCACTGTTTATTTAGTATTTATAAAATATATATTTATTGTTTTATAGAAAGAAGAAATTGCCAAGCAATTTATGCTTCCAGAGCGTAAATCAAAAATTGCAACAATACTTAAACAAGACGGTCAAGCATATTGCATCTGTCGATCATCAGATAGTTCTAGATTTATGATGTAAATATAAAACATTTTAATTTTCTATTTAATCCATTTATGGTCACTATATTTCATTGGTTTGGATTCTGAGTGAAAGTACCTAACCAACGTATACCTACCTGGTTTTATAATGTTTTTTTTAATATTTTCCTTCCTAAATAATTTATAAACATTATTTACATAGTGGTCCTATAAATGGGAAATTTAAAATTGATACCTTATAATGTAGGTAATTTCTCAAGTATTTTATAAAAAGCTTAAGGGGCTTCCATGCCATATGATTATATAAGACCATGTATTATATATACAATTTAGTATTCTTTGTGGATGTGTGAGTTGTATATGATTATTATTTATTAGTGTTAATAACCCATATCAAAAGTACACGGGGAGCTATGATACACTAGCCTATGTGTCCATGTCAGTAGGTAATCTAATTTGCAACCATGAAAAAAAAATGTATATTTTTCACACAAATAGACAATTTTAATTCAATCAAAATATTGCAGTTTGCAACGGGTATATAAATTTTAATTTTGAAAAAGTATTTGAATTTTTTATGTCATTAATGAAATGAGATTTTAAACTTTAAAATCTTTAAATGATTCTTATTTTAATATAAAATATAAAACTGAAAAATGTGGCTTGATCATTCACTCAAAAACGTAATGAAGAATCTATACATGTTTTCAAAATTGTTATCAGAATAGAATGAGTAGTTTTTTGCCCAAAAAACGTTTGTGAGGGGGACACTTAAGGTCAAGTATTGTCTTAAATTGTCTTTAAATACTATAGGTAATTTTCAAAATGGAATGTTTAGCTTTAAATGTATTTTATTTTTAATTAATTACCATATCCGTCTTCTTACGCCATTTTTAAACATATATATATATATATATATATATATAATATGTAAATACAACTTATTATTATCTATATGAAACTATTAATTAAAATGTAATGTGTTTATAAATTATAGTGGATGTGATGCATGTGAAGATTGGTATCATGGTGATTGTATCGGAATAACAAGAAAACAGTCCAAACTCATCAAACAATATTTTTGTGATGTATATATATATTACAAAATTTAAAAGTATTGTTACTATATTCCTTATATTATTTTAGAAATGTAAATCAGAAGATTCTTCATTAAAAACAATATTTAAAACTTCATTAAGTCGTAATGAATATAAAGAAAAAAATGATCAATATGTTGAAAGTAAACGTGGTAAGTCATAAATAAGGTTTTTTTCTAATATTAAAAACAAATTATTTTTAAATATTTATTAATTTAACTTTTAAGTATATTTAATATTATTATTACTGAGCACAGAATACTTTTTGAAAATGTTAATATTTTAATATTTATTTTTGGACAATTATTATTTCTTTGGTCACAAAACAGCTTAAGTTAATTTAATAAACTTTTCAAGGCAGTAATTTCAAAATATTTTACACCAGTGATCACTGCTCTATAAAACATTTAAGCTTACATAAAATGCATATATTATTTAACATGAGTAAAAAAAACATCTTAAAAAAAAGTCATCTTATGCCTTTTCTACAAAGATAAAATGGAAATTCTGACATGTACCCTATTTATTTTTTCAATAATATGCATACTCAATACTTATCACTAACTTATTGGACCAAAAATATTGCAAAAAATTAACTTTGGTTTGGTATATGATAAAAAAAAAATTGACCTCGACCCTTTTTATCCAAGACTAAAGATTTTTAGTTTAAAAGAGTAGAAAATAATAATAACATTTATTCAATAAATTTATGTGTATAATAAATCTATTTTAAAAGTTTATTTTAATCTGTTTGCATTTTCAATTATAATTTATAATAATTGTGCTATTAATTTATCTAATTTAAGTATATAGAATGGTAAATAAAAAAAAGTTATAATTAAATGATTATTAGGTAGTTTTAATTTTAATAATTTACATTGCTATAATAATACTTATTTGTTTATTAGATAATCGTGGAAAACATCGACCTAAACACAAGTCTTGTGGTCGTTGTGAAAATTGTAAACGAGTTGAAAATTGTGGTTTATGTTTAGGATGTTCTGAAATGAAGAGATTTGGTAGCTCGGATTTATGTGAAATTAGAAAATGTTTAAATGACAATAAACAAGTAAAATGCTTAAATGTATAATAGTATAATACTGATATAATAATATATCCTTTAACAACAGGAGAATAGATTTTTATCTAAATCTACAAAGAGAAAACGTAAGGATTCAAGCTCTGATGGTGAACATGTTAATTTACCATTGTTAAACTATAGTCATTGTTATGGTCCAGGATGTACTCAAATAGCAAGACATAATTCCAAATACTGTTCGGACAAATGTGGTATGAGTTTAGCTAATGCAAGAATTTTTCATGTACGTATAAATTAATGACAATGGCATTGGTATAGCATGTTATCTGCCGGCAAGTTTATAGCCAAACATGTGTTCTATCTTCTATAAAATTCTAGTGTTATATTCGATTTAAAAAAGTTAAAAAACACATTGTTATTTAAATAATAGATATTCTACAAATAAAATTCAATATATGTATTTTAGAAACAATTTATGTAAGTACATAAACAATTATTATTTAAAATATTTATTACAGTTCTTCTTCTTCAGTTTCAGTTACAGTTCAAAAGTGTAATGACAATTTTTTAAATATTTATTTATTATTAATTACAATTTCTTTTTTTTGTATTCTTTAAAAAGTTCATTATTTTTTTTAAATGATCGCATTTAAAGTTTAAAAATTTACCACAGATACTCAATTGTTTAATAAATTGTTGGCTCTTATTGGAAGATCAACAAAATTTTGAAAGTAATTTACTGTGTGATGAATGAAACCAAAAATACTAATATATTTTAAAGAAGTTTACACATAAAAGAATTCTGTAAATCACATGTTTTACTATAAATGTAAAATAGTAAATCACTATAGAACTCGGAAAATAACATTCCTTATTAATGCCCAATTAATAATTAATTATTAATAGGTTTGTAATATATATATATATATATTTTTAGGTACTACCTCCAAGGCTTCAAGAATGGGGTTTATCACCATGTTTAGCAGACGAAACAAATAAAAAGAACTTGGAAGCTGTAAGAAAAGAACAACTTGAAGTTAGAGATATATTGAAAGAATTGGATAAAAGACATAAAGTAATAATGAATTAAAATTTAAAATATATCATTATATTATATATTACTAACTTTTATCAGAGAATTATATTTTATTATCCCTGTATTAAGCCGGGTTCCCACGACATGTAGCGCAGTGCAAAGCATCTATATACCATCTAAGCCACGCTTGCACGCACACGTAGGAACGTATTGATGAGGCGTGAGAAGGAGTGTAACAACAATCCGTAGCACAACCCTTATCTCATGATGTGTAATTTATTTAATAGCTCTTTACCCTAAAACTCCTACTTGACTTCTACACAAAAAAGTGTAAACATTCAAAAGAAACATTTTATAGGTATGTAACCAGAAAAAAATCCCTAAATGGGCCAACATATTGGAACCCATGGCCGACCATAGAACTTTTATAGATTATTTTTAATTAATAAAGTAGAGGAGAGTCTTCCGTTTGCTGATATTTTTTGACAATGGGAGTGAGGTTTAAATTGGCCAAAAATATGCTGAAGTAATAATTGAATGCCCCTGGGCCCTGACTAACACAGCATTCAAACAGATGAAAAATTATAAAAAAATTTACAAATCCTGAGTTTAAAATTTATTTAATTCTTCTCCAAAATTAGAAACCTATTTAGATCCATATAGGCTTCAACCATACACCTCGTTTTATTACATCTATGTACTTACTAATCAATTTATCAAATTTTGAAGGTTATAAATTATAATATCCATAAAATAAGTAGGTATTAGCATTGATATAGCCTATATAGTAACACTTCATAAACTTTGTTTGTGGTTTACCCTCAGGTCTGGCTAAAACAAAAATGTGTTTCTAAGCAAACACAATTTTGCCATTCTTAAAATAAAAATGTCGTCAACTTATTTTAGAATATGCCGACGAACTTACAAATTATTTACTAATTATGTTCATGGAATATATCATAGATTTTCAAACTTTATCAATCTTAAATACCAATAATTCTGGACTCTATTTTTACATTGCATTAAAATGTGGTTCAAGATGATTTATTAGTAATTTTTATTTACTTATAAAAAAGTATTAATAAGTACGTTTTTTAATTGTGTAAGAAGTGACTGTGTAGAAAATTACCATGTGGAAAAAAAATATTACAATGGTTCTTATAGTTTTACTAAGTAAAGAAAAAAAACAACCAAGTGAAAATTCAAAATACATTCAGTAATACATAGAATTGTATAAAAATGGTATTAACTTTAAGATTGAAGAAAAATACATTCTTTCACTTGGACACTTATTTATAATATATTTGTTTAGTTTTTAAATAACTTCCTTTTCGTAATATTTTATTTTGAATTGAAATTTTTAATTAAAATTATTTTTTTAGGAACTTGATAAGTTATTAGAAAAAGCAAAATTGTTAACTGTTGACCTAAATCAAGAAGTACAAGATATTGATGAAGAAATGAGTATGCATTGTGTTACATGTGGACATGAAATACATACAAGAACTGCTGTAAAGCATATGGAAAAATGTTTTAATAAGGTTTGTATTTTAAACTTCCTAAATGAATTAGTTATTTATATTTTTAATAATTGCTTGTAAATATTTTAGTATGAAAGTCAATCGTCATTTGGTTCAATATACAAGACTCGAATTGATGGTAATAATATGTTTTGTGATTTTTATAATCCATCACAAGGTACATATTGTAAAAGATTAAGAGTTTTATGTCCAGAACATTTCAAGGATTCAACTGTTATTAGTGATTCTGAGGTAAAACATTTAGTTGTTATTACTTGCAATTTATTAGATTGAAATTAATTCCTATCTGGACTTACAGTATCAAACTTTGGAATTTAGCGAAATCTCAAATACCAACGTTTGTAGTCTAAAACTTTGTGTCTCAATGCAATCATTTTAGATTCTGAATGTAGCGATGAATATTTTGGTTTTACAATGATGTGTTTTTTTTTTTGGTGTGGGGGAGGGTCAGAAGGAGTAAAGTAAATGTTCTCTGATATTAAAGTTGTTTCTAAGAAATTAGTTCTAGTTGATACTTTATAGAGATCATTTTTTGATTTTCTAAGTAGTTTCACAAGTGTAATGAAAAACTATCTTTTTTAAAGGTAATATCATAAAAAGTTGTTATGAATTATAATATAACAATTAAACTATTCTTGGTAACTAACTATATAAAATAAATAAATTACATTTATTACTTATAACTGTTTATATAAGACTAAAAGTTTTTGTAAATTGGGTACAAATTGGTTTGCTCACTCAATTTAATTTGAAAATATTCCCCTATATGCTGTGATACACCACATCAGGTAGGTAACAGGTTAAATTATATACAGTTTAAATGTATATTATTAGCTTAAAATGTAGGTATTTTAAGGAAACATAGCTGAGAAACTGGCCACAGTCGCTCTACTCTCTGCGGCAGACTCCATTTGGTCAGGAATGTCGCATTTTAAATCGAAAATATCTTCTAATTTCTTATGAAAAACTACAATATGAATACATTTTGAGTGTAATTATTGTTTTATGTATATATGCACTAACATTCAATTGTGAAAAACAACTCTTTTAATATGAAAACACATTGTAAAATATCTTGTTTTATATAATATTAAAAATGTCAAATTGCTATAACTTCTGTACTAAGTGCGAGTAGCGCAAAACTTTTGCAAATTCGTAATCAACCTAAATAAAACTATCGATTACAAAAAAAAAAAAAAGTGTTCATATAGTATTACACATCATCACGTGTAATTGCTTAATTATATATGTACAGGTGTAATTGTAAATACACAAACTTAATTACATGAATTTGTATTTTACGTATACATGTGATTTAAATTTCATAAACAAAACTGTAGCCTCTATTATAGTACTTAGTATATGATGTTGTATTTTTATTAGCCATATATATGCTAATAGTAATTTTTATGTTATATTTACCAAAGTTATGCTCAGAATTATTTTATCAAAAGAAAAGATTATCATTACTTTCAAATTTAATGTATCTTCCATAAGTATCCTATCCAAAGAGCAATGAGCTTCCACCTCCTACTAACCGACTTTCTACTTTAAATATATTGTAATACTTATTTTTATGTTTTTAATTTTATTCTCCATTGCATTAAACATAATTTTTCAATTTAAAAAAACCAGTTTTATAGTAGATAAAGTATAGTGTACCTATAATATATAGTATATAAAACCTTTGCAAATACTCATACATAATTCACCTAAACGATCTCAAAGCCTAAAAAATTTTGATTACTTATTTCAATTCTAAAATCTCCAATAAGTCATTTCCATTGTAGTCGATTTTTATAAAAAATTTAAAAAATGTATTTCTCTGCTAAAATTACTTGTACATGTGGGTGATAATTTACTACACACCCAAATTGTCCCCTTAACAATGATGTGTTTACAAAATCATTAAAACTGTTGGAGTGCTCTATATTTTTTATCTCGATCAATAAGTAGGAAATTGGATTTTATATACCTTCCAATGTTTAATTACAATTTTTAATTTGAATTCCTTCGTCTTTTTTCTAGGATATGTATTTTAGAAACAAATTTATTTTTCAAAACAATATGAACATTTTATTTCATGTGCGTCATTTGCAGGTTGCAAGGACCTTTGTATAATTGATATCTTTTTAATTTTTTTTTAAATTTCTTTTTGATAAAACTTTTTTATAGCTAATTGAAATTATATTATGTCCTTACATTCTATCATACTTACAATTAACATTATTTTAAAATATCTTGATGCTTTCCACTGCAGTGTATTAATTACTAGTAAGTGCGTAGCTCAGTTTGTAAATTGAACCTTGGTAAATATATTTTACTTCTCATATGAACTTTTGAAATGATGCCCCTATTTGTTTTTTCATTATAAATAGAAAACGTAATAATTTAATATTTTTTCTTATAAATCCAAGTAAAACGATTTATACATTTATTATTTAAATTTAAATCGGGACTACTGAAAGTAGCTGAAAATTTTTTCTCCTTTAGTAATTTTGTATCGGCTTGAAAAACAAAATAATTTCAATACATACAAACAATAGTTTGATAACATTCTCATGTGTGTATGTGTATAACTCGAAAAACATGAATAAGCAAAAAAAAAAAAAAAAAATGTTTTTAGTTAAATGTCGACCTCTTAAACCCATATTCGAATACTTTGAACAAGTTCAGTTTTGTTAGATTTATTACTATTTATTACTACTATTAAGTTCGTGTATTGAATTCAAACTGAACTCTTGATGTTGGGTTAGAATTTTATAATTACTTTATGCTTAAGAAAACTACTGGGAATATCAAAAAATAACCTCTGGAATATGTCATCTAAAAAAAATTTACCATCATAAAAGTTTTTTACTCCCAAAACTACTACTTGATCCCTTCTTTCTAAAAAGTTATTTCCAGAAAAAAAACTTTCAAAAATAAACATTGTAAAACCAAAATATTCTTTGCTCTTCTTAAAATCAAAAAGTTAATTAAAATAGAGTTATTAACAAATTCAAATAAAAATATAATCAGACAACTCAATAGAACGATGGAAAAAAATCTTGTAAAATTTATATCAATAATACAGCTCACTAAGTGATTTTAGAGTAATATTACTTATTATCAAAATAATTGTAAATTAGAAATGTGCACTGTATAGTAAGACTTAAGAAGCCAAATTTTTGTAATTTGAATTTTAATAGCAAATATTTAACTGAATATTTTACTTTTTTTCCATATGAACTATCATAAGTGGTTTTACATTATTTAAAAACTCAAACTTATTGCATCTCATATACTTTCTTTCTACAATTTTGAAAATAAGTATTTCTGATCTAAAACTACTTGGTAAGTTGTATTACTGGAATAACTTTTACATATTTTGTGTGTTTTTAATTCAACTATTGTATTTTCTCTGTGACATATTTTAGAGTTTATCTCATGGTAGAGGATCTTATTTAAATTATACTTATTTATATGGATAAATAGATATTTTGTTTTATGCAGTTTAAGTTATTACATAAATCTGTCTCCTAACTATTTTAATAATTACAATTTCACAAAAATTAAATTCTTTAATAAATAACCTAGTAATAAAATTAGTGCAAAAATATACTGTGAAGAATTTTTATAAATATTATGTATAATGCTGGTAACATACAATGTATAATAATAATGATAGTCAACTATATTTGATTATATTTTAGGTATGTGGTTGTCCTCTAGTTTCAAATGTTTTCAATTTAACTGGAGAATTTTGCTGTACACCAAAGAAAACATGCATCAAACATTATTGCTGGGATAAACTAAGGAGAGCAGAAATTGATATGGAAAGAGTTCGACAGGTTAGTTGATATTTTAACAATTTATTTTTTTTGCAATTAGTTAAATTTATTTTAAAATACTCATGCTAAATATAATTTGTTGTTTTAATTTCACTGAGTGTTGGTTATTTGATTGGCATGATTACCATAGTACCTATATTTTTTTTATTGTTATTAGTACTATTTTTAATTTTAAAACTAATAAATTATCATATTTTTAAAATGATTTTGAGCAGAATTATGTAATTGTTAAATTATTTTTCCAAATGTTAATTGTTCATCAATTAAAGTTTATATAAAACTACCTCACAGTTATAACCCCAAGAAAGCTCTGACATAACTATTCACTGAATTTTTCTGAAAGCCAGGAGATCGGATCATTGTTGGTAGAGACTATCACACCAAGCACTCTTACTGGAGATCCAGATATCACTCAGAAAATATTTGGTCTGTTAAAAACAGCTCTTACAATTAACACTAAAATCATATCTACCAGGATATGATATGATTACTTTTTTGTAATTAAAGATATTTTTTTTAATTATGTTAAAGCCGAAGGCCTAATAAAACTAACTTCTGACCACATTTCTTGTGCTACTTTCATTAAACTCAAATGTTATATTCAAATAATGAAAGATCTTTTTGACAAAAAAAAAAATAATAATAACAAATTAGGATCTCTTTAGGAGTATTCTTGAAGAATCTATCTTTCTTTTAGTGAGATTAAAATCATCAACAATCATTGGAACGGCAGTACAAAAAATGATTAATGACATTTTACCATTAAAAACAGCAACACTTAAGACTCCCGAAGGTGATAATATGAGATCACTTACCCAATAGAAATAGGAGAGCTGCATTATCCTTGGAAAGTTTCTGAACAGGGATATACAGGTTAAGCATACTATGTTTTGATTTGTTCTGGGACAAGGACCTTTAATCCACTACCCTATTTAATCTAACCTAACCAAACCTCCCTCTACTTTTGTTTAATCTATCGTAACTTAACCTAACCCCTTCTCCCACCTATCCATTTAACCTAATAATCCCATCTAATTCCCTCTTCCACACTAATAACCCCTCACCCCATAGAACTGGTCCCCTCCGCCTTAACATGGCCTAATGGCTAATATATATATACTACTGTATCCCGGTTTGAGTGAACCTGTAAATTTGTACCCTTTTCCTATGCTCTATCACTCTATTTGATCAAGTATTTGGTTGAGTTAGGTTAAATGGGTGGGTGGTGATGGGGTTAGGTTAAGTTATGTTTGGTTAGATATATAGGAGGCGTGGTTGGTGGTTAGGTAAAGTTACGTTAGACTAGACAGATGGGAGGATTGGAAGGAGTTTGATTACGTTAGATTAGACAGATTGGGGGAGTGTGGGGAGGTGAAATAGATGGTTAGGTTAAACAGGTGTGAAGGGAGTAGAAGGGTATATAGTGTGATCATCTGCCCTATCTAGGGAAGATGTTTGGGAATGATGGTCTTGTTCCAGAAGGAACCATAACATACTATTTACCTTATATATCCCTGTCCGGAAACTTTCTGACGGTAGTGTAGTTCAACAAAAACACAATTTGAAAATAACTTAACATAGAACACATTACCCAACAGATAAAACCGAATGGAACTATATCAGTAAGATCATCCATAACAAAATCGAAGAAGTGAAAAATGAAACTCTAAATCGTATCTAAGTGGCTTATTTTGCAACAGATAATACTGATTATTCACAGGAAAAAACCACAAAATGTATGAAAAGACCTTAAGTTTATGTACCATCTATCTAAAAAGAAGACAGTTAACAAGATAAAAACAAAGTATATGCTACTTATATAATACTTCTCACCTCTAGAAGTTGGCAGTTTCATATGAAATTGATAACAATATCAACCCAAAAAGGCACTTGGTTTCTATAAGACCAGTCCACACATACTTAAATTACTATAAAAGGAAAAAAATAGCAAAAGCTTAAAATATATTACTTAATTAAAGAAAAACAGTTGTTAAGACTAAACTTATTTACGACGAGTATAACTTCTCATTAGCAAGTTATAAATGTTTCAAGTTTATTTGTGTATCATAGAATATATTCTCATGACGACTGCTCTTGTGTATAATACACTTAAATATTATGCAACAAATGTATTTACCCATTTTTACGAGCATAATTTTATTGGTTTAATTTTAAGAAACATTTTTAAAGTTCATAATATTTTAATTAATTTGATATAATAATATGTGTAATTGTAAACATGTTTAATTTAAATCAATGAATAACAATTTATTATTTATATATTATTCTATAGATAATATAGGACTATAAAACTAGATATACACTTACTTGTTATCTTGCTAAATATTTGTATTCAACAGTAATTCACGAAGGACTGATGTTTTATAAATGATAATAAAAAGTTACAAATGTACAATATAAGTAAATAACATTTATGAGATTGGGGTGGAAGTAGGTATTATTATAAATTACAATTATAGACTAGGTCGCACCGTCATCTGTCAGTATCTTGAATACCTATTACCATTGATTATAAATGATTAAATTTAATAAATGGGTAATATATAATCAATGCTACTACTTTGCGATATACGCATACAAGAGGCACAATCATTTTTATTATACATAGATTTAGATTAATTATAATACAATTTAATATATTTTAATATTAATTTACATATAAAAATTATGATCTTTAAAAATATCTCTTAGGCCTAAATCGATAAATTAAATATTGCCCTCATATATTGGCTTAATACTTATGTGTATTATATATGGATGCCACCATAAGAAAGATTCTATTCTATGACGTCATACGTCGACTGAACATATGTCCCCTGAACTCAGTGTCATGCACACCTGAAGATCTGGCGGAAGCAACTGACGCGGCTATACAAGTAGCCAATCAATGGAATAAAAAAGGAGTATAACAAAACAAAGCATCTATATCATAGCCCGGACACGATAAGAAGAATACGTCGACTTTTTTTTGTAAAAAAAGTTGTGGAAATGTTAAGTTTGGACCATTTATTCATCATGTAGTACTGTTTTTTTAAATACAAAAATGATTTTTTTTTTTTTTTTCATGGTCAAACAACACATTTTTATGAACCTGATGTATTCTAGAGCAATGGAAAAAGTTACACATGATTATGTTATTGAAAAATACGTACAGAATATTATATTGTATTATAGAATTGTACAAACAAAATATCGCTTCTACCTAGTATATTGATGAAACTTCTTAATCGTTTAAAACCACTAGTACAAGAAATACACCTTATACCAAGTCATCAGTTTGGATTCTAGAACATAAGTCACAAGTTCATTAGCAAAGCACTAGAAGAAAAAAATATTTCTGTGGAGTATTTATAGACTTGCCCAAACTTTTAATAAAGTTTGGCATCAAGGATTACTCATGAAATTATGAGAACAACTGCTGCACCAGCTGTGTGCACTTTTAGAATCTTACCTGACTCAACAACAGTTTCAAATCATTCATGAAGAAACGATAAAAAATTGGGAAATATATCAGCTGGAGTACCACAAGATAGTTTTACTTACTCTACCAATAAAGACTCAATGACTGTTATATTTGCTGACAATACGGCAATTTTGACATCAAGTAAGGATTAGTATACGTATACTGCGACTAAAAATGTATAGATCTCAATTGATAATATCTTAAATTAGACAAGACATTAAAAAATCAAGATTAACAGTGAGTCAAGTTGATGTACCTTGATTATACTTTATGTAAAACCGAAACGCACAATAATCCCACAAAAAGATTCAGCTAAATACTTGAGGAGTATGCATCTTTATTTATATTTTCCATACACCCATTATGTATTATATTTATAAAATCTACTAGTCATTTAAAAAAAAGATGCCATAGGGCCGTTAAAAAAAATTATATATATATAAAATTACTATTGTTGTAAAATTGTTTTTTACCACTTTAATCTTAAAATATATATGTATAAAAATAATATAATAAAAAATATATAGTTAAACATGTTATAATTAATTTTGTTTATATTTATTAATTTTTTTAGTGGTTGAAATTAGATGAATTGGTCGAAAAAGAACGTCAAATACGTCATGGAATGACTACAAGAGCGGGAGTTTTAGCATTAATGTTACACTCCACTTATGACCATGAATTGATGGAACGTCTAGCAGCAGATGCAAAGAATTCTCAACATCAACGTGAAAACAATTCATGTACTCTTTCAAAATCTGATGAATAATAACATTCAATGTAAATTTAAAATAAACACTAATGACCTCTTTGGATTTATTCACCCTAAAATTTTTTTTTTAAACTGATTTTATTACTGCATGTTTAAGTCAATAGTATTTTATCCATTGACCTTGCTGTTATAATTAATAAGCTTATGAATAATTCAATAGTATATTATTTGATTGATTCTTTTTCACCCTGAATTGAAGAAGTAAGTTTGTCATTGTGTTTGCCGAGAACCTCTCGGTATAATTTCAGTAATCATTGGATCATTTTTGATTAAAGACATTTTATTTATTAATATTTTTATCATTAAACGGTAAGTTACTTTATTCATTACTTTTTGTAGTTTTTACTTACAAATTAACTAATAATTCATTTTTGTTTTGTTCTATGTTTATTTTTATTTTGAATAATCAGTTTTACAATGAAAAACTGTATTTTTATAATTGATCATAAACAAATTATTTTTATTAATCAATAGTTGATTAACCCTTTAATTGTTGCAATAAAGTATAGAGTGTGAAGTTTTAGTCAAACTATTCTAAAATATTTTTAATTAATTTTTTAATTTTTAAATAAATAGTGTATATTTGAAAAAATGTTCAACTTATTATTTTATTAATAAAAATGTAGTTACATATATTATTATGTAGATACATAAATTCAAGATAAATTGAATTTACTAATGAAATGAAAATTTAAAAATAGAATAGGTTCTCTTTCAAGCATTTTAGGGTATTTGATTTAATTCTTAAACCTTAATTTGTACATCTATTATATTAATCTACTGTAATTAGTAACCCATTCAGTTGTACTATAATTATTAATTTATATTAAATATAAATTTATTTGAGAACTGTCTAATATTAATAAATATTTATTTGTTAAGTGTACCTATCTCACAAATATTTTTTAATATAAAATATAATATATATTTTTAATATATTTATGATTCAAATTATTAACGTGATTGGATTTAATACATTTATCAATAAGATAACTTAAATCCTTACACCTACATGTTTTTAGTTATATAGTTATTTTGTAGTTATACCTATGTATTATATTGATTTTATTTTTTTATACTCAAATGACACATGAGTTATAATTAAATATCTAAAATATAAATGATTTATTTTATTATACATTAATTTCTATTAAATACCATTGTTTTTTTCTTTTATTTTAGAATGTAAATTATTTCTAATGACTTACCTATAAGTAAAAAATGAATTTTAAATATTATAACTTAAGTAAACCATCCCTAGCACTATGTTAAAAAAATACAATACACTTTAATAATACATTTTTTAATAAAGAGTGAGGAGAATGTGAACAATTAGAACATAAGTATACTTTTATGATAAAAATTTATTTTACTAAATGTAAATGTTACAAAGTCAAAAAGGTGTAATTTTCACAGTTTTACTTTTATTAGGTTTCTAAATTCTTAAATTAGATACAGGTAATATGTTTTAAAAAATATATATTTTGGAACAAGATAGGGAAAATGATAAAATAATTGGTAAGTAGATAATTAGGTAATTAATAATCATGTATAAAATTATGTACTTAACTAATTTAAAATCTAATTTCTATTGGACTACCTATTGTTATTTAGAGAGTGGTGACATAATCTCTTAAACCTTATTTTTCTGAAGGTGGGTACCTTAAAGAAGAAATGTGTTATACTTTAGAATATTTTTTTAATATTATTTATTATTTCCAATATCATTAGGTATTGTATAAATTGTGTAGGTACCTATTTTAAATATTTATTCAGGATATTTAAAAGTAAAATGACCTTAATTTATGTTATGGTTTTATACCCACCTATATATTTGATTTAATTATTAAATGTATAAAAACAGCGTTAATTAATCGCATAATGAAATATGAACTAAATGACAACATATCGGTAATTACAAAATTTATTGAGATACCTATCATAATATACCTACCTGTATGTCACTACATGATTATACCATCAGAGTTAATAATATACAATATTTTTGATGTTTTGAAATTTAATAAAAAAATGTTTAAAATGTAATTGTTGTAAACATTCGTACAGATATCTAGGTATATCTAGTGTTTGGTAGTAAGAGCCTAATACATAACTGAAGTTACTTGTTATTATATCGTATAGTTAATTTTGTGAGTAATGTTATGGTAACTTTTTTAGTTTTTATTATTTTTAAGTAACTTTATAAAATAATGCGTTACATTTTTGTAAATTTTGTATGAGTACCTATAGTGGCGGAACTATGGTGGGAGGGGGTTAGATTTTTGAAAGTATAATGCGAGTCGGCTCCCTAAACAAGAACCAGTCATCATTTTAGAAAGTGATGACCTTTTTTCGTTCTCCCCCATTTACTGTTTGAAGGAAGCATTTTGAGAAATGTTAGGTATTCGTATTTAGTCTTACAGACTTGGCAGAAATTACGCTTGCGGAGCCACAATATTTTATAGGTACACCAATTATTATCTTATTTTATAGATTCAGAGTGTAGCAAGCTTATTGGTTTTAACATAACTAGGTAATGCTTTTTTATGTTTACATTTTTTTTTCGGGGACAATTTTTTAAATATCTGTATTTTTTATTAATAATTATGGGTGTGTGTGTGTGTGTGTTATTTTTTTTAACGAGAAGTATATAGGTAGGTACCTATATTCCTGATTATAGTAGGTATAATTGTTTTTTAGTAGTTCATATAACCTATATGGTATATAAAATATTACGGCTCCGCAAGCGTGATTTTTGCCACCGGAATTGAGGCGTTAGGTAGTTGGCACGCGTGTATTTAGCCGACACCAAAAAAGCTGATGACTTTTTTTTTGTTTATTTACGGGGTTTTTTTTTTTTTTTTGGCGTAATTTTTTAAACTTTTCTCCGGACGTTAAAATTCCTAGTTTCGCCTCTGTAGGTACCTAAATAAAAATAATGATTTTTTTCTGATAATTTCCTCTAAAAATTGCAACGATGGCGCTTATACCTATAGGAAAATCAAATCTTTTAACGATTTTACGATTATATAATAGGTATAAGAGTAGGTATGATATTATAATATTATATACGTCATAATAATTCGATTGACGATAGGCACTTACAGCCAGAATAGAAATAGTTATACTGGTATACATTTTTACAATTATAAATTATTAGGTACATTTTATATTATTATTTTAGTTGTAAATGATTTTAAAAAAGTTGTTACTTTTAAATAAAAAAAATAATGTAACGCATTCCTTTTGAATGTTTCTAGTTAGGTACAATTTTATTTTGTAACTATAGTGACTACGTAACTGGGTTACTATATTTACTAGTCATTTACCTATCCAATATAGGTACAATTACAATACAATGTCTATAGGCCGTGTTCTAATTGGAAAAATAGAAGAAAGGGTAGGTATTCTCGGGCTTTCAATAAATTAGCTCTAAAAATATTATAAAATAGTAAAGGAGCTCCGTCTCCCCGTGCAGCGCCCCCCATCCGTGAAGTAGGTACCTACTACCTACACTTAGCATTTCCAGTTTTGTACTTACCTAATAATATTATAGGTAAGTATAGGTAGCTAAATAACCCGTGCAATAACCAACGATATCCCCACTTTTTTCAGAAATCACTTTCATTTAAATTTATGATAAACAAAATATTGTAGTCGACATTTTATGCGCAAGAACAAATCCGTTCATTACATACACCAATAGCTTAGACAAGGAGATAACTGGTAAATAAAATATTCGGTGCGAGAATCAGGTATCTCCGGAGACATCTGGTTTTTGCCGTAAAACATCGACCAAACTGTACACGGCGCATGCATTATACGTGCATTTTTAATTTTAACATGTCCAATTTTATTATTATTTATGTCGATGAATAAAACATATTTTTTCATATTTTAATTTTGTATTATTTATCGTATATTTAGGGTCAAAAACCGGGGGGATATTTCCATTACCTACCTAACTTTTTAAAGTTAAATTACGAAACTAAATTCAATGTTTTATTATTGAATCTGGTTGTAAGATATCAATCATATATATGTATACTCAACTTTTTTTTATACTTTTTTTTAGTTAAATAAAATTACAAAAAAAAAATCGTTACACTTTTATGAACCCGATATCTATTATATTGATATCGAGATATCGATTAAAACCCGATATCTCCATGACTTTATACTTTTTAACATTAAATTAAGGCGGCTCTCTGCGGGCGTGTTTTAAGGGGTTATTGTATAGGAAATTTTTGAACAATGTGAAAATGCCGTGTATGTGTGTGCGTGTGTAAGCCCCGCATAAATAACGATAAGAAAAATAATTACCGTGGTCGACAGCGACGGGCCGGCTAAACATAATATTACGCACGCGCATGCACAAGTCATTTATTTATTAGATCAAAATATTCAATACAAATTTATGACTGAGAAATAGCTATAC
>JAIPRL010000525.1:0-132091 GCA_025469235.1 Pemphigus obesinymphae
ATGAAAACAAAAGAAAAAATACATGAAAGTCTGACCTGACCGCGACTGGTAGTGATGCTGGTGCTGAGATGCTGGACGTCACGGCGGTGAACCACGCAGGTCAAGGCCTTGTAGCACGTACGCGGGACGATGATTCGGACTACGTTGTGCTTGAATGGCGAATATGCCGTTGCCGCGATAGGCTTTGTGTATACACGAATAAGGTACCGGGATCACGACGAACACTGGTATACGAACGGCTGCTGGGTTCCCCCGGAACTAACGGAAAACGATATTCTGCCGCAGCGGGCAATATACGACGACGGTTGACACGGAACACGTGTTTATGTATTACGTATACTACGACACTACGTACCATTGATCACGATTTTTCAAAGGACCGTTCGCGGTGTCTATGCAGACGACGACGCGAGAGCGGTCGTAGAAAATATGCCGATATTGGCAATTATCGCACGGACTTAAACACAAAAACGTTTTGCGGACTGAGCGCGAGAATAACGAGCAACAACGACGGTGTGTAAAAACATGGCGACGCCGACAGACCGGTCGTACGTAAAACACACACATACACACGCACATTTTTTCCCTCGTCGGCGATGCCGCAACGGATGATAACGAGACCGCCCGGGTGTTGCAGTGCTACCAACGGAGACGAACGATCGGCCGTTTCGACATATAGATTGCGCAGTGGCCATAAATATATTGATACCCAACAATATATATATATATACTGTGGTTATATTATGTCATTATATGTGTTATTATTTTTTTAAATTTAATTATAGCTAAATAATTAGTTTGCTAATATCAAATTTTCTTTCAATATAATTCCGGTATGAAATTGGAAGTTGGGAACATTGTACTAATGAGATACATTTTAGTTCAGCGTCATCTATGTAATTATTGTGTTAGTTTTTATATTCAGCATATATTTTACAAGTAAAAATATATAAAAATATATTAAGACTTTTCGAAATAATGATTCATAAACATAAATATTTATATATTTATAAAGATATATAATATCTGTTTGAAAATGTATTTTAAATTTATACATGATGTTTTTTATAATATCGGTTACAAATTACTAACAATGCTTTATACGTTTCCTTAATAATCATATTATGATTGTTGGTTGTCAGATTGTTTCAATGTTTATATATCTAATAGAATTTACTCCCTTTATATACAATATTTAAAAGCAAAGTGTCGTCAACATAATATCTGTTTGAAAATATATATTAATACCTAATTATATTTTTTCGAAATATCCAAACAATATCTAAAATCTATCCTCAGAAAATTTATATCTAATAAACTTAATCGAAATAAAAATATAAATTAAAATCAATGAGTTTCTCACGACGGTTAAGTTCCAAGAATTACCGTTGTATGTTTATTCTGTAAAAATAATGTATCTCAAGCTGGATAAAAATAAAAGTTTTTAAATTTTCAATCTTTTGTATAAAGTAAAACATATAATTATGGATAAAAAGAAATATAATATACCTATTAAAAAAAATCTGTGCTGTGAGAATTCTAAAAAAAATTATGTGTAAGAACAAGTTTCAACTGTTATTCGTCATAGGTTATATTTTTAGTAATAATAAGTATTAACCGTAATAAATTGATCATAAGAAATTTTTTATATTGCGTTTAATTTTACACATATATATAAGTATTTATGTTAATTTTATATTAACATAAACAAGTTTTTAATATTTTACGTTAACCTGGTGAAGTTTCACGTTTAAAACTTTGTTGTACGTATAATCATATTCTATATTACACCTTAATTATACGTATATTTATATATATCGTTAGATTTTGAAATATGTATTAATATTTATATTAAATTACTAACGAATTTTTTATGTTTATTTAAACATATTCAATAATTATGGTTTTTTAAATTAATTACTCAATTGATTTTACAGTGTATAAATTACTTAAACGTAAGTAATAATGTTTCAAATAAACGTAAAAAAAGCTTAATCATATATCAAAATACACAATCAGCTAAATTAAAATACGTTTGATATTTTTTTCATTAAGCTCAGCAAATTTCTGCAATAATACTCAGTTATATATGATTCATCGTCAAAATGTATGCAATACATTAAAAGATTATTATTCAAAAAAACCATAGCTATTGATTATAAATTATAAGGAATCATATTTTGGCTATTCAATTTCTGATGTAAAATGTCACAATAACCTATATTATGGGTTTATATAATTCATATATCATTGTACAAGTTTATTTATTTATTTATTACGGTACACTAACTAAGTATTTTGTCAAAATCAATTTATTTTTATTTCGCTGTAACTCCGGAATAAATGGTGACGGGAACATTGTTCCGATAAGATAAATTTTGATTCAGCGTTATCTATGTAATTATTGTATTTTTATTATATTCAGCATACATGTTTTAAATAAATACATTTTATATAACAAGGCCTTTTTAAATAATGATTTATACGGTTATAGAATATTTAATTAAAATTTTTTTGGAATTTATACAAGATGTTTTTTTATATAATATCGGTTACAAATTATTAACAACTCTTTTTACATTTACTTTCTAATTATATACATAATTTAATATGCTTCAGGCCATTGTAAAGAATTCAAGCATGGCGTTCTTGTTTGCTTAATGCCGTATCGTAGAAATGAGTAACGCTTGTGTTAGAGTGGTTACTTGTGGTTACTATTCTAAATATATCAAACATTTAATGAGGAATGGAAAGGAAAGCGTTTTTTTAATACTTGTCACAGTGCACTAATTTTTTGTCGTAGAATATGACGAACATCTCTGATGAATAGAGGTGTATAACATACTGAAAAATCCCTCTGCTAATATAGGATACAAATTATTAAGAACACTTTGTATAATTTCTTGATAATCATGATCATATTTTAATATATTTATTTTTTTATTTCATTTGATTTCTTAGGACCTAGGAGATCAGTGTTTCAATCGTTAAAGCATCTAATATAATTCAGTACTTTAAAAATAATTTTTATTTAAATTTCGTCATGTCAATTTCTTTTAAAATAATCTATATACATTTAGATATATACCTAGTTATATTTTTTATAAGTATCCAAACTTCAAAATCTATCCTCGGGAAATTTATATCTAAAAAACTGAATCTAAATAATAGTATAAATTAACATCAATAAATTCTTACAACCCTTTAATTCTGTACATTACTGTTGTACAAATTAATTCTCTAATTATTTTGTATAACTGAAACTTTGTTATCAAATCTTTTGTGTAAAATAAAACAAATAATTATGTCCTTCAGGAATTATAACAAACCTATTAAACGATTTATGTGGTATAAAAATTCAAAAAATGGTTATGAGTATAAAAACATTTCAACCGTAGTTCATCAAATGTAGTTCAATCAATATGCTACTTCTTATAAAGATTTTAATTGTCTACATAATTATATAAATATATATATATATATATATATATATTGTATTATTACTTTGGTGACGTTCTACAGTTAAAACTATTTGTTAATTATAATATATATATATATATAATATATATAATTACAAATTATTAACAACTCTTTTTACATTTACTTTCTAATCATATACATAATTTCACATACCTCAGGTCTTAAGAGATTTGAGAGTTGAGGTTATAGAGGTGATGTGTACTTCTAAGAGAATCGGGTTATGGTCTAATGAGAGTTTGTATAAATTTGTAACCCGGACTGACAGGGGAACTTTTGCTAGTGCAACGCCAAGTACAACCGGTCTGAAATTTTATGTATTAGGATGATAAATTTGGAGTAGAGAGTGCCATGGCGACGTAGACGTTTCTTTGGATGTGGTTGTAGGGTACATTTCCAGCTGAATTTGAACTGCGAATATTCTACAGGGGGTGTTTCGCGTTCAGATCCCCTGTTGATTTTGAATTTCGATGGTATCCGTTTTTATTGTAATAGATGTATATGGTAAGGAAGTATGGAGGGAGGAGAGTTTCGGTGTGATACGACGGTAGAGTAGAACTATCGTGCCGCCATGCCGATGACAAGTATCCAAACTTCAAAATCTATCCTCGGGAAATTTATATCTAAAAAACTGAATCTAAATAATAGTATAAATTAACATCAATGAATTTCTTACAACCCTTTAATTCTGTACATCTGTACATTACTGCTGTACAAATTAATTCTCTAAATATTTTGTATAACTGAAACTTTATTATCAAATCATCTGTATAAAGTAAAACAAATAATTATGTTAGATTATTAAGGTTAGTAAGGGAAATGCATGTTGTTGGTAAAAGGGGGAGGGGAAGACCAAAAAAGAGATAGGGGGATGTAATGGCGAGTGATATGAGGAAGGTGGGAGTAAGTGAAGAAGATGCGGGAGATAGAGTTAAGTGGAAGTGTAGGACCAGTGTGGCCGACCCCAAATAGTTGGGAGAGAAGGCGAAGGAGAAGAAGAAGAGACAAAATTAATAATTAGTGCATAGTGTATATTATATGTTATGTTGTATACCTTATACCTTACATACTTATCTGATATCATTATATTATTATTTATTATAATATAGGTACCATATGTATTTTTAAATAAAATATAACAATATACTATATAAATAATATATATATATATATATATTAACAATAGACGCGAATAAATCACTAAGAGTAGATTTAAAATTGTATATTTTACTTTAACTGGATAACCACCGTCTGCAGTCCACCGATTGTCAAATCACACGACGACAGTATAATAAATGACAAACAAAACCCACAATACGAAATACAAATATCAAACATATAAAGTCCGCCTGCAGGTGCACTTTTATACTACTACATAAAACGTTTTTATATTACTGTTTTGAAACACGTGATTTTTTATGAACTTGAAAATATAGTTATTAATAATATTTTGAACTGATATCATATTTTTTTAAATTAAATTTTTTTTAAACATTGAATATTTCAAGGGGGGGGGGTTGCCCCTTCCCGTTACTACGCCCCTGGTTTAAACGAGGACAATGTGATATAGAATAAACATTTAAATTAAATATGAAAGATGAGAATGTAACGTGGAATATAATTTTTATAATTTTCATGTTTTCCAATCACACATTTTTAAATGATAAGTATAAGTATAACTTCCCGCTTACAATAATAGCTATAAAGTGTTCAACTTGTATGTAGTACAATTACAATATTTTATTTTTTATGTCAATTTTCAATCAAAATTTAATCGAAAACTATAACAATTTACGGTAGGTATAATGTATAGTTATTATAGGTACCTAGGTATAATGTAGGTATTATAGGTAGGTATCTACATAAATATAGGTATGACTGCCAATTATAATACAATCTGGACAACTGCATAATACTAGAAAATTATTTTGAAATTTATATTTAAATTTCATTCAATTTGTTATAGGTAGGTATTTAATTTTAATTTTTAAAAATTTTCTTCTCCTTCGCCTTCTCTAGTTATCCCCCAATTATTTGGAGTTGACAGTCCTACATTTTCACTTATCTCTATCTAGTTAAATTACCTATTTAATCCTTATTATATAAAGCAATAGTAGTATGGTTTGGCCGATTCTGGACCATAGGCTTTACTGTGTAATGGAGGTGCACCTCCAATATATACATAGATACGCCGCCGTCGTCGTAAACTAACATATACCTACCGTTCACCCTTGCCTCTTTGATCTAATATAATCTATACACCCCTCCCTCTAATACCCTCTTTTTTTAGAGGGAGCACAAGAAGAAAAATATAGGTAAAGAACCTAAGATTATGTGGTGGAAATTAACTGATGAAAATGAAAAAGTGTTGGCTAAAGAAGTAAAAGAGATATTATCAAAGAAAAAACGTAGTTTAAAAAATGGAACACACCCAGGGAGGGATGATTGCGTAGAATATAAAAGTTTATTTAAAGGAGCAAAAAGTGTAGAATGACTAAAAAGGACAAAATAAGAAATTAGCATATAAGGAATAGAATAGAAGTGGCTCCAATTGTTGACATAAGTGAAAACAGGTTGAGACACCTAGGGATTGTTTTAAGGAAATAAGAAACAGAAACAGTAAGAGTAGTAAAGGCAGTATATGTTGATGGAAAAAAGGAACGACTAAAAAAAAGGTAGAGGATGTAAAGGGAGTGATATGATGTAGGAGAGTGTAAGTGAGGAAGATGCAGGAGATCGAACTCTGTGGAAGTTGAGGACAAGGGTGGGAAATCCCAAATAGTTGGAAGGGAGAGCGGGGGAAAAGAAGAACAAGAAAAATATTATATAACCGCTATTATAACATATAATATACTTATATTGTAAAATAAACTTTCTTTTTTGATTCTTTTTTTTTTTTTTTGCAAATATTTCTAAAATATTGTTTACCTATATTAATATCGATACCTCTATGTAGATGCAAAAGCGCTAAACCACTAAGTTAAAAAAAAAAATGATAAAGGTCAAGGAGGCGATCCCCGCAATCCATCATCCCCTTCCCCCCATAAAACTGCCACTGAAGTAAGTGAATTATTTTGTTATTTTTCTTATACCACTTAACAATATGCTATTATAATTTATTAATATTTATATTATATTATACATATATTATAACCTAACCTAGCTGTGTGGTTGTAAATTCAGTACGTTTAAAAAATAGAAACCCGTTTTGAACTTATCCATAACAACAGTTAGTAGGTAATAATAAAGCCAACAGCTATGTGGATCCTTAAATGGACAAATTTTTATTTTACCTCTTCCTATAATTTACCACGTGTCCTTCTACTCTACTTCCTAGATTCCACAATCTTCCTATTTCCTGTAAGGTCATATTATTCACTACTTTATCATTCATTTTATCAATTTGTTTTTACATATTATATTAAAATATGTCTGGGACAATAAAATACAATATATCATCCCTTAATTTTTATATTTATCCGGTATTGTGTATTTAAGGCTAAGTTATATAGGCGTACCTATAAAAGAAAGGAGTTAAATAAAAAACAAATAATAACCAATAAAATTATCTAGTTCCTTTTTTTAATATATTAATTTTTTTAAATTTATAATAATTTTAATAACAAATAAAAAAAGTTAGTTTTTCAGCAAATCATAAAACGTTTAAAAATACTAAATAATTTTGTTCTTTACAATTTATTTTTTATTTCATCTTTTTACAATATTCTCAAGTTGATACGAATGAAAAATGCGTAAAAGAGGGGGGAAGGGTTACACAAATGTGATTACACGACAATAAAATACGATATTGACATAAGACTACTTTTAAATTACTTTAAAAGTACCTATATTTAAATTCTTGTATTTTAATTTTTCTAAAAATATCTTTATTGGCATGGGGAATAACCCACGAAACCGACATTGCAATAGCCCCTTACTGGTGGAAACTTCCAAGCAAATGATTCCAGTAAGGAGAAAGAGGAAACCCTTAAAAATTCGGGCCCTCCATTATAATGGGGATTGATGTAGGGCTAACCATCAGACTCGTACAAAAATTTGAGTTCCAAAACAAAACACAGCAAAGCCTCGGATAAAAAATGAAAATAAATTTCAAGAGTTTGGTTTAGGAACACGGAACGTGCGTACAATGTACACATCAAGAGCAATGACGATAGTATCTGAACACAGATATATATGCGAAATAGTAACTATATACAAGAAATCAGATGGACGAACGTAGGGAACATCAAACTATTTGACACAGCTTTTTACTATATAGTTGGGGCCAAACCCATGAACATGGAGTGGGATTCATAGTAAACAATAAAATATTACCGCATATAAAAAACTTCATAGCATATAGCGAAAAAATTTGTCATTTACAGTTTGAGTGTAAATGGGGAGATATCGCAATAATAAACTGTCATGTCTCAATTGAAGACTACGAAGACCATACTAAGGAAGAGTTTTACATCAACTAGAAAGAGTCTATGATAGTATAACTCATGGAACCTCTAAGATTATAATAGAAGACCTTAATGCTAAGATCGGCAAGGAATAAATATTCAAACGTTCAACGATTATATCATTAGCGATGTCAAAAATGATGACTATAAATAGCCCATATTTCTCCCACAAAAAAATACATAAAAAAAAAACAGATAGACCACGTGCTGGTAGATGAACAACTTAAACAAAGTATGTGTGAAGTTACAGCTGGTTAATGAGTGGTCATTCCAACCATTTCCTAGTCAAAGCAAAATTATGCATAAAACTACCCACCAAATGTAACCAAAAAATGAAATTTTCCCGCAAGTTCAATATAGACAAATTAAAAGATGACCAGATAGCAAATAATTACAGAATATAATTAAAAGATAAGATGAACAACGACATAAACCTAGAATATCAAGAACACTGGACAGAATTTGAAAAATAATAAGAAGTAACAGAAGAAAAAAATTGGCATAAGCTACAAAAAGACCAAACAATGGTTCAACAAAAGCTGCAAGAAAGCAGTACAAGAGACAAAAAGAAATCCCTAGTTGTTGTGGAAAATAAAAGAAGACTAGCCAGAAACAACGAGATAAAAAAAATAATAAGAAGAGATAAAATAATGTGGGAAAAACAATGGATAGAAATAATGGAGGAAGCATAATAGACTCGAGAATGTTTTTCAGGAAAGCTAACAAAATAAGAAAACCATATAGACCAAAAACAATAACATTTAAAAATAAGAATAACGAATTAATAACTGAAGAACAGTCAATCGCCAAAAAGTTCAAAAGAATATTCTAAATTTTGAATCAACTAGAAATAAAGGAGCAAGAATAGGATAATGTCGTAATTTCAACGGTGGAACAATATCATAATGCGTATCGGGGAAAGAAGAAACTAAAGAAGCAATAAAAATGCTAAAAAATAATAAAGCCCTAGGTAATAATATGATAGGAGCCGAACTACTAAAAGAGGGAGTGGAACCAATCGCAAATGATATGTGGAAACTAATTAAAAAAATTTACAAGAACAAATACCAGAAAAATGGAAGATAGCATTAATATATGTCCCATATATAAAAAATGTGACCCATAAGACTGTCATAATTATATCTTTATTCAACACGGCTTATAAAGTATTATCGAATACAATTTTAAACAGATTAAAACCATATGTAAGAGAAATAGGTAGTAGGTGAATATCAATTCGGCTCCAAACCAGAAAAATCCACAACTGTTCATTTGTTTACGCCAAGACCATCAATCAAAGAAAAGCATTACGAGTCAATAAACCACTACACCTATTATTTATTGATTTTATGCAGGCGTACGATTCCATCAAGAGGAAATCACTATGGAAAAGCATGGAAATATTCATAATACTATTGTAGTTAGTAAAAATGGAGAGGGCATGCATTGATATGGATCGAGATGTAAAAACAAATTTGGAAGTTTTCTCTCGGAAGAATACGATGTGACAGTAGAACTAAAACAAAGAGATGCCCTGTCACCGACACTATTTAACATTGCACTGGAGGAAGTTCAAAAACAGAGAATGGTGTTAGCTTCAATGGAAAAACACATGCTTTACTAGCCTACGCTGATGATATAGTAATAAATACTTGGATCAAATGAAGAAGACATTAAAAACACTACTAAAGAACTGATAACGAAAGCACTAGATGGTACTAGTGATTAATGAAGAAAAAAAATTAAATATGTGGTAGTAACAAGAGGTAATCTAGAGGAAATCTGGACACAATAGAGCTTTAAGGATAGAAAATTATTGTTTTGAAAAGGTAGAAAGTTTCAAATATCTATGAATCGAAATAAATAGCCACAATGATTATCATAAAAAATACAACTACGGATTAAAGCTAAAAACCGATGCTATTTTGCACTCCAGAAAACCTTCAAGTATAAGTTACTATTAAAAAAATCAAAACAGCAATTATTTAAGATTTTATACAAGTGTAAAACATCAAAAGCTGGTAGTTGGTTCTAGAAAGATAATTAATTCAGCTCATTTTTGGACCAAAGAAAAATAATCAAATAGGGGAGTATCAAATAAGATCGAATAATGAAATCAATGAACTTTTGGGAGAAAAAGATATAATACATATGTCCTCTTAATCTTTCTCTTCAATCTCAAATTCCATTTATCCTTCATTTCGAATATATAATTATTTTTACTATATGTTGGGAGAGAAGTGATTCCAAAATATATGATACACCTTATCCATATTAGCAATATATTATAGAACCATTCATATATTATCCTTGGCTTATAGCACAGAACATAATGCTTATAAAGTATAAGCACACTTTTCACAAATATTTGTCGAGAGCAAAGCAATTTAGGATAAGGATTTTGAAATACAACAACAATATACCTATGTTTGTTATTATTATATTTAATATTTCGTTATTAGCATTGTTCTTTCTTCACAATAAACATTGAATCTATATGTCCAATTGTAAAACTGAATGTAGAATAAAATAAATTAAAAACGGTAATAAGAAAAATATGCTCTATATTACACATTAACAAAAAAAAAAAAAAAAAAAAAAAAATAACAAATTAGAAAAAATGATGGAAACCATCATCAAAGAAGGATAAATAGATTTTAAGTTAATTTATACATGTAGAATAAAAAATGACTTAATTATTTTGATCAGCATTCATTTTATTAATATATATATAAATTTTAAATCACAAATTGTATGTACTCGTATTATAATTTATATGTTATGACTAATGAATAATTGTAAGCTATATAATGTTATATGTAAAAAAAAAAGGATAGAAATTTCATAAATAAAAGTACACTAATATTTTATTTCTAATTAAATAAATATAAGTTTATTTTAACTAGAAAATTGATCAAGAGCAGTCTGTTGGTTATTATTGCTTTTCAAACAACATTAGTAATTGGTTTAAACTAACCCATAAAAACTATACGACACAAAAAAAGTTCTAGTAAAAGCAGAGCAATTATTTTATTATAAATTAGACAATGCATATATTAGTTTATGAATTTAAGATTTAAATACATAATATTGCATGTTATTTCACAATAAATTATTAGTTATTACTAAGATATTAATTTTATTTTATAGATAAAATATGAATATTACCAATGTTTAATTTAGAAATGTCATATAATATATAATATATAATGTCAATAATCATTAATTCGCAAAATATATTACAAATACATGTAAATAAAAAAAACACATTTAAAATGAATAATCATAAAGTAGGCATAAAGTTATAAATAATTTATAACAATAGAAATAAGTTGCAGTGTAAATACGAGTATCACAAGAAAAGTAGTAACATAATTGTTTATTATATATACATTTATAACACTCGAAAAATTAGTTTATCATTGATATATATATATATATTTATCATGAATTATAAAAGAAATACTAATTATTGTGTATTTCAAATCTTTAAAAAATATTTAATATGGAACAAACCTTTAATTAATTTATAACAAAATAATAGCCCTGAATGAATAATTCTCCAATTTTATATTACAAAGTTTGAGTAGAATGTTTCTAGTAAATGATTCCACATAAATTTAATTTTATAAATATAACCATTTAAAACATTAAGTTATTGATAAAATAAAACAGTAATGACAATATAATATGAATAACATATAAAACATTTTACAATCTTTTTTTTTAAATGGATAGTTAGTTTGGTCACTTAATTTATTTTTTCTACATTTGACAAAAAAAAAAAAAAATAATAATAAAAGCAATCCATAACACATTATTCTATGTACAGTAATATTGATTTATAAACATATATTATTTTAATTAACATTTCACATAGAATAGTTACAAAATAATGTTACATTTTACAGCTAATCTTATGCAAATGATTTAATTTATTGGTAGTATAAACTCAACATACCAAACAATAATGTGTTATGTAAACTACTACATATCAATGTTTAATTAACATTGAACTTTTTCAATTTTTTACATACTGTGACAACCATTATTTTTAACAAATTTAATTAGGTAAAATTGCTTAATTGGGAACTGTAATTTTAAAAATTATTATTTTAAAAATAATAATAATAATATATTAAATGATTAATAAGCTTTGTACTTAGTTGTAATTTGCACAAGAATTATAATAATTTAGTTTACATTTGAAAATTGATTACTTTAAAATAATAAATATTATTTAACTCTGAATAATTATTAAAATGCAAAATAGAAATAGAAATATCTATTTTGTTTAAAATAACTCATACTTAACTATATATGAAATAATTAATATTTGTACAATTTTACCATAATAAATGTTATAAACCAAAGCAAATATTATATTATAATTTTATAATTAAAAAAAAAGATTCAAGAAAAACAATAATATTATGAAAATAATAAATGTATCTTCTAAATAACAGTTGCATAGTTTTGAATCTTACAGACAATTAAATCAAAAATACAATTTATTCTATTAATCTCGATCCATATATATTATAAAATGCTTATTTTTAAAACCTTTCAATGACCATTATCAGTATATCAATGAAAATATACCTTTATTAAACAATTAAATTAAATTAAATTAACAATTAGGTACATTACAGGTTGTAAATATATAGGTAATAGGTATGTACATTTTCATATCCATTACTAAAACAAAAATTTGATTATATATAATTTATATTAGTCTTTTTTGTATGTTGTATAATCCTACAAATTTTAAAACAGTTTTAATTCATCTATGAAGAACAGTAGAACTAATTTTAAATTGTACATTTTACATTCATATAGGCAGTTTTATATTCAATTATCCAATACAATTAAATAAGATAAAACTAATAACTAAAGTTGACATCTATTTTCAAAATATGCAATATCTTATATTATTTTAGAAACCAGATTTTTAATGTAGGATATATGTAAATAATTTAGTTTTTAATAGAAATAAAAATAAACTTAACAAAAACAGTCACAAATTATTACACAATTTGTAATAAATATAAGTTAAATGAGAGTAAAAATTATTTACTAAACCACTGATACAATTTTGGTACACAAATTATGAGATTAATTTTGCATTGTACCAATAAATAACTAAGTATTCTATTAGTTAAGTTAAATTTAATTAACGCAGCCTGAAATGTCTAAGTATAATTAGTTTCTATACTAGTGCTAGAAAACATTAAATTTTTTCAACAAAGCTGGATGGAAATAAACCACTTTTACCTGTTCTTAATAATGTTCCCCTATACCACCCATCTTGTCTAATCTTATGTACATACAAAATATCTCCTACTCTGAGTTCTAGTTCATATTCGCTATTTGGCGGATATGCAACAATACATCTACACCTGAAAATGTAATACATAAATAAGTAAAATGTATCATAAATCATCAGTTTATTTTTATCATTAAACTTACATATTTTGCTGAGTTCGTGAACCTTGTTTTCCTTTTCTGTCATGTGGCTTAATATCTACTGAAACACCATTATTTGTATCTAAACTGTGTGATTTACGATGATGTATCAAAACGGATGAGCCATTTGGTTGTGGTTCACTAAAATAATTAAATAATATTTTCATTTAAAAATTGTAAATAAATATAATAATAGTTAAATGGGATAATTATTATCAATACAAGATACAAAAAAATTTGTTAATCATTTTGTATTTTGAAAACCAAAAAAAAATGTTGATACAAGAAAAAAATTTCAAAAATAAATTTTTTTAACATGCGACACAAGCTACAGTCGGATATTTTAAGTGCGAGTGATACCACAACAAGCGGATTGATTTTAATTGTTGACGAAAGACTGCATCAATGTGTTATTATTCTCGTTAACAGATGTTGAGGAGCGATCCATACACAGTATGTCAAATATACTACTATGTAAATACATGAAAATTCAGATAATGCACAGCAAGACCCCTCAAAAAATCTTGTAGTCCAAAAAAAAGTAAACACTTACCCAACAAAAGAAGATACGTTCCACTTTTGGGGAAAGTCCTACTGTTTCAATGAAAAACATGATACACGAAACTCGTGATACAATACAGATTAACACACTAAATTTCACCCAACTATTTAATCAATCAAACACATGATTAACAGTTTCTCGAAACTAGTCTGGTGTTACACATGTGCACATTCTCGAGAGTATTAAAAAACTATTGCCACACCCTGTATATAGTATACTTAGTTTAAAGTATACTTTGCACTATACCAAAATTCACTGTTTCTATTCATACAAAAATATTTCAAATTCAATACTCTATTATACTAGTCAAGTATATATTATGATACTTGAATATACTATAAGATTCAAATTATGGTATTAAGAGGTTATATACGTTATTATGTCCAAAAAATAGTTTCAAATAGTTTAGTGGATTGCATGAGAACTAATGGGCTAATAGTTTAAAATATTTTTATATTTAAAAATACAAATATTGAAAAATAAGAATCATGTAAAAAATAAAAAAATAATATAAACATGGCAGCTACATGCAAAGGTGTAAAATACCTTTTTACTCCACAAACACAAAAAGCGGGCATGAATTAAATTGCAGTTAGTTGGAAATAAAAATTTGATTCTTTTTTTATTATTTTTGAGAATTTTGATTATTGGGCTAGCTTTCTTTAAGAAAAATAATAAAATTTGGAAATAGTCCCTTAAAAAATTTTTTTAAATGAAATGGTAAAAATCATTAAAATTAATAAAATGGTTAAACGGTTAGTTATCGAAAAAAAGCCTCTGTAGCTTAATTAAAAATCTAATTAAGAATACGCATAAAAAAACTAAGGGAATCGGACAATCAGTTTGGCAGTTATCACGGCCACCACCTTGAAAAACAACATTTCGAGAAATACACATTTAAAGTATTACATGTGTTTTAAAAGCACTAAATAATTTTGAAAACAAATATTTATAAATAACTGAATTTTTTTGAAATTTCATAAAAATTACCTACACAAAACCCCATAAAAATTGAGTGTAATAATATCTTCTTCATAGGCGCCAGGTTTTGAAAATTTCTTTGGGGCTAAACTTACTGCTTTTTAGTTTTAACTTTTTACATTCAAATTAATTAATTTTTTTTCAAGTGAACAAATTTTTGCAGTTGTTTTTCTTCTTTTTTTGTCAGTTTAAAAATATTATATAGCTTGCAAAACAAAAAAATTTTATAACAAATTAATTTTGCCATCCATCGTGCATGGTGAACTAACCCTAGAGTTCGCCAATGTATTTTAAATGGACGCTTATTCATTACAATCATTGTAACACTACAAGTTCTTTATAATCATCTCTGATTGATGTTTTTTTTTTTTATTATACATTTCTCAAGAGTTTCTAAAGTAGTTGTAACGTATGTTTCTGTTTCTTCCTCCAATCATTCATAACATCATGCTTGATTGATCTTATTCCAAATGACTTTAAATCTTTCAAACAAAAGTATTTCTAGCGAGTTTGATGAACCAAAACATACATAATATATTTTTACTAATATTATTTTCATAGTATGATGACGATAAGCCAATCACAAAACATTACAATCAATATGTTTCTCCACAAAAGTACATGCTCCTCTTAAATAGCAGATGTTATATCAAAACTTAGTGCCTAAACCTTATTTGATACATTCCATTTTACTAGTAAATCCAAATAGCATCAGAAACATTCTGCAGATTTTCTTTGCTATCTCCCGGATATTAATACAGGAAGCTGATCAACTTTTCTACAACCAACTATATTTGATACTATTATTCTAATAAATTCATATAACATTATTTGCGCATAAAATGGTTGATCCAATGGCATTTTTTCTAATAATCTTTTTTTTTTATAGATAATTAAATTATAAATATTTTATATAGAATATTTTATTGTATCTTCAATCGTTCGTCAAATATTTTAAAAGACCAGTAAAAAACAAATTTTGTCGGCTTTACCAAATATTTTTATTTTGTATAATTATTTTATCAAATAATAAATTTACAAGAATTTTTATTAATATATTTTTTTTTTAAATTTTCGTTTTTGAAATAATTGCAAAACCTCTTTGGACCCTTTTGATTACCATGAAAGGTTGAGTAAACAAGTCCAAATATTCTCAGAAATATTTTTAGATCACACACAAAATAATTAGGGTGTATCCTAATACAAATATGTGCTTTCATATTTTTGGGCTACCCTATTGTGTATAGAATATAAACATGATTATAGTAGTAGGCTCAAAAAATGAGCGCTGGCTCCTGTGGCGACCAGTTGTACATACCCCCCACTAAAGCCATAGATGATTTTAACAGCGCTAGCCATCATGTACAGTGTACACTATAATATGTACCCATATATAATTCCTGATTACTACTTTCAACAAATCATGTGACCTCCAGGACTCATTTTTCGTGCCAACAATTATAGTTTTTGCTTTCTGCCATTTTTGTATTTACAAATAGTTGAAAAAAATATTATAATTATTTAGTATTTACCCACTGTAAGAGGGATAGACTAGTAAAATAAGTGTAGTCTTGAACTTAAAATAATATTAAATCAATAATAATTAATTTAGGGTTGTCACAAAAATATTCTTTAAAACTCAAACATTCTCCGACTAAAATAAAATGCAAGCTTGTTCTTAACTTCTGAATTTTTTAAAAAAAATCTTTGAGATTCTGAATGGAGCAAAGGAGCTAGCAGTTTAATAATATTTATTTATTTATTATTATTTTTTTTTTAATTTTCAAGAAACATTTTTTCGATCAGAAGATTTGATCTAATTGTTACGCAATATTATTTTCCATTAAAATTTCGATCAAGGTTATTGTTTAATTTTTTAACATTTTCGATAACCATGTTAATAAAAAGTTAAAAAAGTGAAAAAAAAAAATGTTAAAAAATTAGTTATTTCATCATAGTACGGATTATAATAGGTCAAGAAATTTGAAATTTTTACACAATATATATTGAGGTATTTTACATATATTATACATTTTTCAAATATGATAATTTTAATTAAATGATTTTAATATTATTAATTACGTATTATACCATACCTTAGCTCAGAAATGTTTTATAGAAATCAATTATTGCTTTCAAATTCAATATTTACACCGCCAGTATTGCACCTGACAAATAAAATGTTTCCACCCCCTACCGACTGGATTGTTTTTATTTATAAACCACTATAAACATATTTTCATGCTTTAATATGTTATTGTTAATTTATAAAAAATATAATTTGTTCTTACAGAAATTAAGTCCTAATTTGACACTGAAATTTAAATCATATAAATTATTAATAAAAGCATAATGCATATTTTAATAATCTATAATAATCAATAATGATATAACGAATTAAAAATAAAAATGTATACACAACATAAATTCAATAAAATAAATAATTTTATATTGATTGGATTTCATAAATAATATTATTACTATAATTTACAAGTATATTAATATACATAATAATACGGGACACTTGGGGCAAACTACCTTATTAGTTCCTTGAAATTATAGATGTGTATTTATATATATACTTTTCCCCTTAAAGTTATTAAATTTTATCATTGATTATAATATAATATATATAGATAGAATATTTACAAAATAAGTCTTTAATATATTAATATAATAATTAATTTTTAATAATAAATATATTATGATTTTTACAAAAAAGTGAAAATTATTATAATTTATTAAGGAACATGTAGATAATAAAATAGAGGACTATGGAGAATGTATAATGCTGTTCATCAGGTTCTACAGTAGAAACCTTAGATATACCTTGCTAATACTTTTTTTTAATTCTAGGTAATACATTCCCTAACAATCCAAAGTTTTCCTAACTTCCAATAAAATCCTCCCTGACTTTTTTCTGTCTGTTTACCAGGTATGTAGCAATCCTAATTACATGAAATTAATTTCAAATTCTATGTAGATAGTAGATACCTACTCATAAAATACTATTAACTATTTTCATAAAATATAAAAAAATAATTTAAATACCTACTGTTTTTTTTATTTAAATTATATATTTATTTAAATGCTAATTACATATAGTTATTAAGTTTTATATTCAAAAGTTAGAACTTTAAAAACACAAAATAATGAAAATTTCAAAAATAATGTATTTAAGAAGTATCAATTTTTCCCTTTTTTCAATATATTAAATTATAAAAACAAAGTAAATTTAATTTATTTAAGTAATCTTATTTTTAATGACAAATTTAAGATTATTATGTTAACTTTATTATAATCTTTAAATAAATATTTAATATTTAGAAAAAAAATTCTAATTTCATACTCATTATTTTTTTCACTTTTGAATAATGTATTAGTATTCTCACCTTTTAAAATTATGGTTTCCTCCGAGTTTTAATGGAGCTTGTTCATGAGTCTTTTGTATGACATCTACATTCAATAACTTTGATGGACATGAATCGGATCTTTAATGAATCATGCAAAAGCAATAAACAAAAATAATCACAAATAAGTGCTATTCACATACAAACAATAAAGCGTGACTGTTAGCAATACACTATACAAATATTCAGGAATATTATTATCCTCTTACCTAGCGTGAGCTGGTTGAGATGCTGGTGTAACTACAGCATTATTAGAAGTATTATCATCAAAAACTGGATTATCCATCGAGTACATAGGGGGAGGAGATTTTCTAATTTTTATATTTGAAAAACTTCGCATCACTGAATTTGTAAGAAAACACTTTTTCCTTACACGTTTTTGAGCCAACTAAAATAATAATAAAAAATATTTAATTATTTTAATGAAAATACTTATTATTAATAAACTTGCATTCTCTGGGCTCAATGAATGTGATGGAGAAGCAGTAGTTGGAGCAGCAGCACCAGCAACGGTATTAATCATATCAGCAACTGTTAGATCCTTATTAAGTGATGTAGTTGTAGTAGGTTTGGTTGAATTAGACGAACCTTTTAATGTACAATTAAATATTGAGATTAATTTAAATCATTTTAAATTATTTTATATTTATACAATACCTGTAGTATTACAACCCATAGATTTTGTGTTGTGAGTAGGTGTTGACCGTACACGAGAAGATGTTGATGGCATTTCAGATAACCAGCTAGATACACGACTATGTACTGAAGGACTACTACTACGTGGTGGTAGTTCTGGTGGTGGATACAATGGTAAATTATCATCTATTTCACTTTGAAAACTACATTCTGAAATATATATACAGTATATAATTAAGGTGGACCATATTTAAATTTTTTTTATAAAAACTGGTCTAATTTTATTATATTGGTTGAAAATAATTTTATAAATTAAATAAATAAGCTGAAAAAGTATTTTGTGTAGATTGTCTTAAAAATCTAATAAACGCTTTCAAAATGACAAATAATAATAATAAAAAAAAGTTTTCAACAAATTATAAAAATGTGCAAACTTTATTTTTTTTTTCGTTGTAAATATCTACAATTTTAATAAATATCTAGTAAACAAAAATGTTGACTTTCCAATTTTTTACTATTTCATATTACTTATAAAATGGAAATTTAAATGAAAAAAAAAATGTGAAATAAACAGGACCTACTTTAAAAAACAGAAATATAAACGTCCTGTTTGTCAAGGACAATGAGACGCAATGCTAAAAAGTGGGACAATCCTGTTTTAAACCCTATATAATATACTTAATCCAAATTATATACTAGAAGAAAAAATAGACATTACTAAATTGTTGGTTTTGTTAAGGATGCCACCCACACATGCGTTATTTTATCGTAAAAAACTGTTTTTCAAGAAAAAGTGTTCTTGAGCTGTAGTTGTAATTAAATTAAGAAACAAAATTTTGACACAATATTGTAGATAAATTTATCTATGTTCTACTGTTGTCTTTTGTAAAAAAACATAAAATGTTAAGAAAGTTATTAATATTGTAAAAACTATTTTATGGAATATTTTACAGATGGAATAACATTAGTTATACTTGTGATATCGAAAAAAATACAACAGTAGAATACAGATACTTTTGTCTACAATATTATGTCAAAATTTGGTTTCTTAATTAAAACTACAGCTCGAGAACAATTTTTTCAGTTTTGTTAACAAATATTATGATTATACATACAACAATAAAAAGTGCAACTGATACATATCTATTTTCAAATTACTTTTAAAATATACTTAAATGTTTTTAAATTATAAGATATTTATTTTTCTTAAAATATCATCTAAAAAATGCCTATACAGGATCCCTTAAAAATCACATGAGTGCGTTCTCTGAACTAGAAAAGTTTTTTAATATTTTTAATGAAAAAAATATGGTTAAGCTAAGAAAAATAAAATGATATATTTTTGGGTCTATATATACATTTATATTACTCAAATTAAAAAATATATAGGTACAATAGTTAATTCAAGTAATTTTTACCATTTAATTGACCATTAAATGTATGATCTTTTTGTTCTTGAACTGAAGATGAATTTGTATTAGATTTTCCACTAAGTAAACGCATAGATATTCTAAAAATATAATATTAATGATTACTTATAGTATTTTTAAAACAAAATATAGGTACTTAATAATAATTTGTTACTTTGCAGGTGTTACATAATTTCCAGGAAATACGCCAGAACAATTAGTTTTTAATGAAGTCCCTTTATACCAGCCATCCTGACAGCAATCAGTAACCATGTATAACTGTCCTCGTTTTAACTCAAGTTCATCAGATTTTTGAGGTTTGTAAGGATATATTGCAACATGTCTAAAATTTAAAATTAAATTAAATTAATTAATTATTTTAGATTTATTATTTAGATTAATAATTTTAGATATTAACTGAAATTTTTCAATAGGTTTCTATGTTTAAATTCTATTCTAAAATATTAATATTAAAATTAGAGTAGATGTTGTTTTGTGAACAAATATAATTATTTTATTTATCAAAATGTATTATCAATAATAATAGATAAATGTAAATTCATATTTGTGTTATAATTATCTAATTCTTTAAAATTTAAATGATTATTTAATACAAAATTACCATTCCTCACTATTATTTTAATAGTTATTTTTATTCAAGATTTATTTCTAAAAAATATTTATCTTAAAAAGACACTATACCACAAAAAAATTATATTGATTTATAAAGCCAATAATAATCAATACAAAAAATTAAAAACAATTATATACGAAACTCAAGGATCTGAAGAAGATAAGGAAAACGCCATAAAAAGAAATAAATACGTTAGAAAGAAAATTACGTTGATGTTATAAATGAAATAATATAGAAGCATCATATTTAAATTACTAAAAAATCTTACTTTGCTGGCAATTGTACAGGTACTTTAGACCTTAAACTTTGAGCAATTATTGGTCTAGAATGACTTCTAAGACTTCCGTGTCGATGAAGTTTAGAATCTTTCATTCCATTTATTACCTAAAAATATAATAACATTTTGTTACTTCAATATACCTATTTAAAAATATTAGAATAATACATAATTTAACATTAATATATTATTTTATATAATAAAAGAATATACAAAATTCATGTTTTTTTAGATTATGGAAGCTCTAACTTATGGCTATTCTTTTAAAATATTAATTAATAATAACTAAAGATAAATATTTACTTTTATATAATAATTTAAAAGGACACAACACCTAGATTTATAGAACCCTAAAATTATCTTTGTATTTCAATAAATTAATGGTGTTAAACTAGTTCAATTTTATTTTTCAAAACAGTTCCGATTTCCTTATGACAGTCTTAAAAGTTCACTTTAAAAACAAATTTATATATTTTTCAATCTTAAGATTTTTATTTTCCAACAAATATCATAAAAATTGCCTATATGGAGACCCTTAAAAAACAGGTGTTGTGTTCTCATTAATACTTGAAGCTCATTTTATATGAACATATATGATACATGCAAGAATTGTATGTCACATTCCAAATTTATATTTTAAATAAAACGTTTCACAAAGACGTATAAACTAATACAATCCTAATTTTTAACTTTTAATTTTTTTATGACTCCATCATTTACATGCTTAAGAAAATAATTTTGATTCAAATTAGTCATGATAACTCACCTCTTACCATGCCCTTAGGGGGTTGAAAAACAGCCAAACAGGGAGTTTTATGGTTTTTAATTTAACTAAAATATGTACATTTATGCATTTAGCATAAAAAATGTATAAAATTTTAATTGTAGAATGTAATATTTTTCATAAAAATTATTGCTATTATTTCTCCATTATTTTCTAAGAAAAATAATCAAGAATAAAATATTTGACAAAATTGATTATTTATAGTTATTTAAATATATTTGACGGTTGGAGATAGAAAAAATGTATTATATAGAAATTATGAAAAATGTAATTTTCCAAAATCAGAAAAGCTTATAAAAAAAAAATTCATTGGATCAACTATTATATTGTTAGTTAGATTCATGTAATATTAAAACACTTAAAATGGTCAATATTCATTGATAGGTATGTAAGTACATATTGAAGAAAATACAGTATATAGGTAGTTAGTTTAAATTATTATATTTTATGTAGTGCAACCATTTCTTTTTTATGTCAATTTTAGAATTTCGGAAGCATAAAATTACATACATATTTAAACAACATTAAAACAAATTTACGCTTTCTAAGAGTTTCTCTCTAGTTATCATGAATTCAAAATTTAAAAACAAAACAATAAATGAGAATAATAATTACTATAGTTTATTATTTTGTTCTAAAATTTTTTTTTACATTTCATTATTAATTTGAAAATGTAATGTTTTTAACCATAAGAAATTTAGATGTTGAAATATACATATCGAAAAAATTCTATGCTTGGACATAGTTGAAATTCTTATATTTTATGTAGTGCAAATTCAACTTTTATAATAATTTTTGATCGAATTATAACCAGAAATCCAAAGTGGTATGAACATAGCACTATTTATAGATTATTTTTTAAATGTATTTAAACATATTTTAATTATTAAATTTTGATTTTTCTGAAAATTTAATTTAAATTGTGATGATATAAGTTTTATAGTGTAAAACATTTTTTAATTGTGAAAAGCACATATTTAGCAAACCATGAGACTACACATTTCACAATATATTTAACAATTTATAAAATAATAATAGTAGTTTGGATGTATTTATAATATATTTTGGTGAAATAGTTTGTAAAATGACCCCAAATGAAAAGTGAATTACTGATATTGATTTTATACTGTCGTATTAAGTCCTAATTAGCCACTGTCTAAACTGAAACATCAATTACCAACTAAATTAAAAAATACACTGTTCATATTTATTTAGTATTGAAACCTAATATAGGTACTATTTTACAATAAATGAACTTAGTATTATTTATAATCAATAGATATCGAAAATACAGTATAAATAAAATTAATAACCACGGATATCCACTTATTTTTAAATAATATCTAATAGTTTTAGTCAATTATTTTATTGGTAACTTAATTTAGCATTATCTTTTAATAACAAAGTAACCAGTAGGTATATATTTTTGTTTTTCATTACAAAAATAAACTAATTACTATTATATAATTTACCTGACTCGATTGAGTTTCTAAATTAGTATTTGGACTGGAAAATACAGCAATATCATCTTGTGACAAAATCTCAGCTGAATGTCTAAAATACAAAAAAAAAGTAATAATTCATAAAGATTCAACATTTAAACTAGAATAATACACAATTTAAAGAACCAAACAAAAGAGAGATAATAAAAAGGAAGTTAAGAAATTATGCACCTAATGATTATAAAAATTTTAATTAATATACAAGAAATAAAATTGAAAAATTAATAGATAGATTTTTTTATACTTTTATATAATATTTGTGTATGTGAATATGGAAAAAAATACAATTTAATATAGATCCATTTTATAATATAAATTAGTATTATTTATATTTGACATTAAAATTCCATATCGAAAAGAAATTACAAAAATTAAATAAATATGATGACGATATACCTAATAATAATTTGATTATATTTGAACTTAGTTTAATAAAACATAAAGGAATTTCAATAAGTAACAATTTTTTCATGATCACTTAAAATAGATCTTCATATTGTTTATAAAGTTTTCAACCAACTGTTATATACAATTGTATACATCATATATATTTTATAATGTTAAAAAAATTTGTTTAAAAATTTGAGGTGTATAGAGAACCGAATAGTAAAATGTATAGACTGCATTCTATAATACAAATTTGTTTATAAACAGGAAAAATTTGTTATTAACTTTTACATTTTAAACAGAAATACATACATTATATAGATAATATATAAAGTAATCTTTATTTAAATCCAGAACAATATTTTATTCATAAATCATTTTATTAGAATTTGGATGTATTGATTTACCTATTAAATACTCAATGTAAATGATAATATTACATTATTTATATTAAACCTACATATGAATAAACAATACTATTTAACATAGTTTAGAACTTTAGTGAATGTTTATGATGAAAATTATAAGGTATATAATAATTTTAAATTAACCTTTTGTTTTCTGGTAAATGAGGGCCTAATGAATGAGGACCAACTCCATTTGTAAAACTATGTCGTTTTGGTGGATCTGGATTCGATGTTGGTAAAGAACGATTTGTTGCAACATCAACAAAAGGAGCATGTGAGGGAGAATGGCTTGGAGAACTAGATGTAGTATCAGATGGAGAAGTAGTATTTGGAGATGTTGTAGTTGTAGAAGAAGATGATGATGAAGTGTTTTCACTAGTAGCAACTTTTGTATTGTCCAATACATTTTTTACTTCGTTTGTTGTGTTATTTTTTGTATTAGTTTGGTTAGCAGCTGATATTTCAATTGGCAATAAAGGAGTTGCATCTTCAGGAGTAGGAGGAGCAACTCTACTATGAGTAGGTTGTGAACTAGAAAAAGTTAAATTAGAAATATTTCATAACATTTAAAAATTATTTAAAATACATACTTAACAGAGAGTTTCATTAATGCACGAGCTATTTGATTCAAATCAACAAAAGATAAAGGAAATATACCAACTCTATTAGAAATTTTCCCCTCAGCCCAATTTTGATCAATCCGTCTTAAAACTGTAATTATATCACCCTAAAAAATAATACAATTTTATTAATAATTTTTAAATAATAATTAGGTAATTAAAAGTCCCTCATTTATAATAAATACAAAAACTATGCTTTTAGATTCATATAGCATAGCAATATTACATTGTTATTTTATTTTATTTTCATGTATATATAGGTACATTTTTTAGACAGAAATTAAGTAAGTTTTTTAGTAATACGTTTTTAGTAAGAAAATTGTTCTAGTTTATACTTTATAGAGGAATTGTATTTTATTTTCTAAAGTAGTTTACAAAATAGTAACGATAAACTACCTTTTACGAGGAAAAATATCCCGAAAAGTTGTTAAAAAATAACAAATAAACTAGTCATAGTTATAGACCATGAAGGCAATATAAAATATTTATATAATATATAAATATTTATAACTACCAAAAAGACTAAATATTATTATAAATTAAAAAATTCAAAATGCCAGAAACTTGAAATTTACACCAAATATTTACCTACATCACTATGTATATTAACGTCATATTTTTTATTAGCCATATAAATGCTAATAGTGATACTCATGTTATACACCAAAGCTTTACTCAAAATTGTTTTATAAAAATATTTCAAATAATTAAATAGTAATTGAATTATAATTGCTCTTAAATTCAATATATCCTCACCAGTATCCTCCTACCCAACAAGTGAAGCGAGTACACTGAGTACACTAGTTTTTTTTAAAGTAATTTTAATATCAATATATATAATTTATAATTAAAATAATATTATAAATTACTTTTGAAAACGATAAACATCCTTCATCATCCTCTTTGTTCATTTTGAAATCATACAATGCTTTACATTGTGGTATATGACTAGGAAGTGATGTTGGAAACACCTAATATTAATACACAAATAAAATTATACCAATAAGTTCAATATTATATTATTTGCAAACAAAGTAATGAATATTGAATATGTTATAAAATTAGTAGTCACACATATATAATACTTACAATATATATATACACTTATTTATTACATGTTTTAAATTTTAAAATATATTTGTTAAAACCATTAAATTACTATGCCAAACAACAATAATGAATATCTTAAATAAAACCTATATAGTAAATAACTAACAACACCAAGTATATAAATTGTGATTATTATTTATTTGGAAATAAATAAAATCATTATTGAATAAATTTGTTTATTTTGTTCTCAATAAATAATAAATATGCATGTAGTGTTATGTTTATGTAGTACAGTAGTGTTATGTTTATGTAGTTCAGACATCCAATTAATTCGGATGGACCTCAAAATTGTCATTAATACTACATAATTAATAAACTTTGAATTTTAATCATTAATAGGTTTTATCTTTTTATTTTAATTTAATTTTTAGGTTAAAATTGGTCTTGTAGTACTGAGACCAAAAAATAATTTTCAATTTTCAAAAATTAAAACATTGCTTTTAATCATCTAAAACTTGTTTAATAGACATTTTAAAGACGATTCTGTTTAATCCGGACGAGGTCTGGTCCCATTAAATCCGGATTAGTGAGTATAAAATGTATAAGATATTAATTTCTATATTTTTTAAAACATTTAATAGCTAAAATGTGTCTACCAAATTATATCATAGTACCTAGGTATACTATTATACCTAAATTATAAAAACTATGATCGAGTTACGATGAATATAAAGAATACAACTATCTTCCATGGGAGCTGTACTGAGCAATGCCAACTAGGAACAGGTTTCACTGTACACAAAAGTATAGTCCCAGTGGTTAAAGAGTTCAAAAACATTAACCCAAGAATAAGCATGTTAACAATAGGAACACAATAGTTTGATATAAGCTTCATTAGTGTACATGTACCCACGGAGGATAAATCACAAGAGGATAAAGATACGTTCTATGAGGAACTAGAAAATACATTGAGCTCGATACCCAGTAATAGGATACAGATCGTCCTAGGAGACCTTAATGCTAAAGTTAGGAAAGAAGCTATGTTTAGATCAATTGCAGGAAATCACAGCCTAAAACAGTGAGACAAACGACAACGGACTTAAACTGATAGATCTGGCAGCTGGGAAGGGTCTAGTAATAAAGAGCACAATGTTCCCTCACAAAAACATCAATAAAGGTCACCCGACGGAAGATACACCATATTCTGGTTAACTCAAGATTTAAAAATTGCATCCAAGATGTCAGAACGATCAGAGAAGCAGACTCAGACTCAGACCACTATCTGGTAAGAGGTAAAATGAAAATCAGATTCAAAAGACATCATCGAATAAATGAGGAACCACTAACTAGATGATATAACCTAGTTGGATGACCCAAACTGTCGTAATACCTTTAGATATAAGATACGTCAACTTTTTAATAGGAGCGATGCTAATACAACAGACTCATTAGATGAAAGATGGGAAAAAGTAAAGGGCATTATAAATAATGTATTTGATGTTGTAATGGGAAAACAAAGGTAAACAAAAAAATCATGGTTCAACGATGCATGTATTAGAGCTTTAAAAAGGAAAAAAGAATGTAGAAATCAGTGGCTTAATGACCCAGCAAATGTTGAAAAAGAAAACAACTACAGAACATGCAAAAAAGAAGTAAACAACATAATCAGATGCGAAAAAAGAAGATATACCAAGAACACGCTAGAAGAAACAGAAGAGTACCATCAAATGAATCACTGACCATGTCAGTTATTCCAAATTATCAATGCCATTAGAAAAAGATTTAAGAAACAAGTAAAGTTTCTTAAAAATAGCAATGGTACACTGATTACAGATTCAAATGATATTTTGGAGAAATGGAGAGATTACTTTGAACACCTCCTTAATTGTAAGAATCCCATAGATTCATTTGCTTGAACTGACGTAGAATCCAATAAAGACGAATACCCCCCACTATATAGAATTGGGATAGCACAACAAATTAAGAGGTTAAAAAATCATAAAACTCCGGGTGAAGATGGGATCCAGGGTGAAATTTTAAAAAGTTTGGATGAAGAAAACTATATCAAATATACAAAACCTAATAGAATTGGTATGGAAAGAAGAAAGGATCCAGGAAGATTGGAGAATCGAGTTAGTATGCCCGATACATAAAAAGGACGATCCACTAGAGTGCAACAATTATAGGGGCATTGTTTTAATCGACACGACATACAAAGTGTTGTCGTATTGCATTCTAGACAGAATTAAACTGATCTCCGAAGGAATCTTGGGAGACTACCAAGGAGGTTTTAGACCAAACAGGTCAACCACGGACCAAATCTTTATTATAAAACAGGTATTCCAAAAGATGTGGGAGTACAATAAGGAGGTATACACATTGTTTGTTGACTTTAAGAAAGCATACGATTCTATACATAGGCCGAGCCTATTCAATATCTTAAAAGAGTTTAATATTCCAAAAAAACTAATCAATCTTATTAAAACCAGCATGGCAAATGCTGAGATAAAAATTAAAATTTCAAGTTCTAAATCTCAATCGTTTAAAGTAACTACTGGTCTGAGACAAGGGGACGCACTCTCTCAGATTCTTTTTAACCTAGTACTAGAAAAGGTAGTAAGAGATATGAACATATCAGAAGGCATAACATTAGGTCAGTCAAAGATAGGCTTGCTGGTGATATTGCTGGCAGATGATATTGTCATCATAGGAGACAACATAGAGATAATGAAGAAACATTGTAAGAAACTAATGGATGCTGCGAGTAAAGTCTATCTCATAATAAATGACGAAAAGACGGAATATATGAAACTTAGCAGAAGGGATAGAATGTATCAACGAGGAGAGAATGTGGAAGTGGGAGGACACATCTTCTATAGAGTACCACAATTTAAATACCTAGACGTTCTCTTAACACAAGACAATGAGCTAAAGGTGGAGATATCAAGAATATTACAATTAACAAACAAATGCTATTTTGGAGCGGGAATCCTGCTAAAATCTAGAGCAATATCTGTAAAATTAAAAATTAAAATGTATATGACATTAATACGGCCTATCATTCTGTATATCTCAGAAACATAGGCACTAAGAAAGGCAGAGAAAGTAAGATTGAACACTTTTGAAAGAAAAGTTCTAAAACGAATCTATGGACCATATCTTGACCCACGAACCAATGAGGAGCTCCAAAATCTGTTCAAAAAACCATGCATATCAAGGGAAACCGCAAGGAGAAGGTTAATGTGGGCTGGGCATGCCTGGAGAAAAAAAGGACACAATGATAAAGGCGGTAATTGAGGAGGAACCGATAGGAAAAAGACCGTTAGGCAGACTGTGCCTTAGATGGGAAGATTGTGTGAAGAAAGACGTTGGAGCAGTGGATCCAGGAGCAAACTGGAAGGAAGTAGCGAATATTAGAACTCTTCACCCAAAATATATATTTTTTTTCATGATTATATTATAATAATCATTACGTATTTAATAGTTAGAATAGATAATAGATATTAAATATAGGTACTGAACATGACATAATACAATATAGCACTGCATAAATAAAAACTGAAATATGTCCAAAAATTTCCAAGTTAATTATTATTGAATAGATAAATATATTATTTTACCAACATAAAAATAATATATTGATTAATCATAGAAAGAGATTTGGCAGTGTTATATATTAATTTTATTTGAAACTAAAAGAATGAAATCTATCAGAGAGAGGTCAAATGTCTAATACTCTAAGGTAAATTAAAAAATTTAATTTCATCAAGAAACAATGTTGTAAGACTTGTAAAATATGATAGTAAATAATATACATTTTCAGGCAGTTTACTTTTATACCTTTTTTTATACCTACAATAACATTTTATTAATATCTCTGTCTAGATACCAGAGCACTCTTGCAGTTAATATGTATATAAACCAACCATGTAAATAAACATAATCTACCCGGTCATCTAGTATGCATGTACCTGGACTTGAAAATATGTATTATGTTCCAATTTTTATATTTTGAACATTTTGAAATTTGATTTGTTTTTTAGGCACGTATATGCATGTATGTATACAGTTTTTTGGTAAAAGTCTAATAGGATTTTTTGAGTACAAATCTTTCTGATGAGATATTTATTGTAGTGGGTATTTAAAAATGTAAATTTTCAATTCTCTCAGTAAATTCAATAAGCATAAAGAAAAACTACCAACTGAAAATATTGGAAAATTATTATAAATAAGAAAATAATAGTATACCAAACTTCACTTAGAATTGTTACATTATTATTATCATATATTGTTATAAAAAGTATTTTTCATTTTATTATAACAAAAGAAAATTATTATTTTAACTTTTAAGCAATAATTGTAATATTATATTTTATATTTTGTTAATTAATATTATTTTAAAAAGTCATACTTATATTTCATTTTATTTGTTTGTTAATTCTCAACAATAACTTTACTAGAATAATATGTAAGATAAATTATGATGTAATATGTATGACATTTTTTCAAAAAACAGAGACATTATTAATTACCAACTATAAGTAAAGAAGTTTTGTTAGGTTAATATTGTCTACAATATTGTTATCTCTAATGATTAACATATCATACTAATTATATACAATATATTTACAATACTAGATGCATTCGCACTAAACGACGCATTATCTACAGAAGTGCCTGGGTATCTAGATACAGTGTAGTATTAAAATTGATAGTTGAAATTATTCAAAAATAACGAACCTGTACATAAGACAATGGAAATAGACCAATTAATCCATTTGCTTCTCCTTGATACCAATTACAATCAATTTTTTGGCGTAATATAATCATGTCTCCCTTTTTGAAACTTAAATCTCTAAAATTAAAAATATATTAAATAGTTAGCCAAAGTTATTTTTAAAATAGGTACTTATATAAAATTAGGTAATTTTAAATTGTTTTATAATTTACAATAAATACTTTTAAATAATTACCCAGGTTCTTTGGAAGAGTAATCGTACAGTGCTCTTGCAAACATATTACGTTGATATGGCATCTTAAAAGTACACAAAATTTAAGTATTAGGTACATATAGGTATTTAAAATAATTTATAATTACATAGGTACCTATATAAATAGATTTAAATTATTAAATTGATAATATAAATGGTCACAAATACTAAAATCATATAAACAGATACATACAAGAAGCTGCATATTTTATTCTATAGTTGTGTTAATTATAAAAACACATAACAATTTTAATGAATAAATTTAATTACTAAAACAAAGATAGTTTTTGGAATTCATAGCCATAAAAAAAAGTATAAAAGTATAAGACAGTTTATATAAATATTTTGTTATTCATGATGGTACCTACTAGAACCCCGCACGGGCCTAATATTACAAGCCCAAACCCACCCAAAATTAAATTATAAAAATGAAGCTTAACCGACCCAGTCCGGGTAAGTGAAATATTTGGCCTGGCCCGGTCCATTCTTATAAAATATCTAGCCCGGTCCATCCATATAAAATATTTAGTTTGACCCAGCCCATTTAATTTAAATATTTAGCCCAGCACATTTTATTAAAATATTTGATCTACTCAGTTGATAAAAAAAAATATGCACTCGTATACCGTATAAGTATGTATTATATTGTTATTTAGAATAGTTGTATAACGTAGAATTAGTTAATAAAATAGGATCACTCATATTTTTGTTTTTTTTTTTTTAGTGTGCACTATGCAGTGAGAAAAGTAATTGTAGGAGTACAGTGGAAATTGTTACTTTGTGCAGTGCACAATAACAGTTTTTGTAAATTTTTATTCTATATCATATATACCTACCTATATATATATAGTAACAAAATATTGTCCAATAAAATAGAAGAAACCAATTAATATTTACTAAAAAACTGAGTTTTTACTTGAAAAGTTGGCGTAAAAAAATGACGTATATACACCCGGGTTTAACAAAATATGTAGGTACTTAGATAATGTCGATACTCATTATTATTGATAGTAAAATTAGGATTCCAATGGCACATGCATCTTAATTTATCATAACATATAATTTCGTATAATTCGTATATTTTAAAAATAATTTGGAGACCTTTTGATACAAAATATAAATTTCTCAATCGGGTCTAATAACTGATACTTAATTCGTAGCCCAGCCCGAACTCATTTTTAGACCGGCAAAGATAGGCCCGGTTCGAACAAATTTCTAGACTGGAAAATATAGGCCTGCCTGGCCCACCCTGTGCAGGGCTTTAGTACCTACTATTTATCTTTTTAATAATTTCACTATCTATTTATATACTTTTTATACAAATATATTTTAGATTCTAAGCTGAGTTAGTGGTTTTTAAGTACAATGATTATTTTATTTTTTTTTTTTATATGAAAATCTAAAATATAGGTAGGTTAGGTTAGGTTTCAGAACTAAAAATTTTGAAACATATTTTTTTAAATATATTTTCCAGTTAAATGTAAACATTTATTTGATCAAATACCTAGATATCTACTAATTAAAATTATTAAGAAAAATAATGACATTCTATACAGATATTAGGTGGGTACCTCCCTATATAGTATTACTGAACATTTGTAGTATAAAAGTAATATAAACCTGTTTAGGTGTTTTGTGTGGTCTTTGATCTGAACATCCAACAGTTGAAGGTTTTTTTGGTGGTGATATTGCTATACTCTTACTCTTCATACCTTCCAATATCCGCATGAGTAATACATTAGGTGGCAGTTCGTCAACCCGACACTCAACGAGCGTTCGGCATTCTGGACATCGTAGTTCTTTGTGAGTAGCTACAATTTCATCGAGGCATTTTTTGCAAAATGTATGCTGACAAGATAATACTTTACTTGATGTGTCCAAGCGTTCCAGACACACTGAACACTCTAGCAAATCGTTTAATAGCTTCTCGTCCATTATTGATAGCAAAAATAATAATTATTAGGTATTATTATTATTATTTGTATCAAAAGACTACCTATAAGATAAAAATTATGATTTAATTAACCGATTTTTTTTTTAAAAATGAATTAACATTCAATAACATTCCGGAGAAACATATAAAACAAAATAATTCAAAAAGAGTTAATGTACTTAATTTAATCATGGATACATTAACTCCAATTAATCTACGGTTAATAAACCGTTCATAGTGGTCATTAATGTCCACCACATTGTATTACATATTATTATTAGTTCGATATGATGGCCTAAGTTTTGTTTAAAATGTCTTACCATTACTATCACAAATTACAAGCCTTTGTTGCCAAAAGATCTCATTATTAAATTGCCCTATAAATCCATCGCACAAATCACTTCCGATAATCGTCAATATCACGGGATAAATGCAACGATGAATAAACCTACGTAAAATAAACCGAACGACAAATCTTATTACTAAATTATTTAAAGGAAAACCATGAATAAAAAAACAAATTTTGCACTTGTCTTCTATCGTTCTATCTTTTATCCCCACCATAAAAATCCATCATCTTTTCGATCAGTGTAGCCAATACGATATACATGTACAACGATTTAGTGAATGAATGCATTGGTGAAAAATATTATTACCATATTATAATGTAATGTACAAAATGGAAATTAATTTATGATTTAAGAAATTAAATTTAAATATTATGTTTAATTTCAAATTTTAAAAGTATTAAATAAGTACATATGTGTAGCCTGTGTAAGTATAGGTCCAGACTCGATAATACCGCAGTCTAAATACCTACCACAGCCAGTATGTACCAGATACCTCCATAAGATAAATCATACCTAACTCGAAAGTCCACAGGGAACAAAATATTTTTTTTGTTAAGTAGGTACCTATATGCAGGATTTTGAGACGGCGTTATCCGCTGGGTGAAATTCGGCACTTTTGCTTAAAACTGCATGGGTGAATATTGCAGTGGCGTATTTAGAATTTTCTTGAGGGGGGGATATTAAAAACGTTTATATATTATAAGCAGTGGTGTATTGGGGCGTATATATACACCGATACTCTCTTTTTTGTTTTATGTATTACGTATACCTACAAAAAAATGACGTGATACGATACGATGTATACGGCCGTAACACGACGTTACATACTCTCTTGTATATTTACTTTTGAGAATTTCAATGTTACGATTTAGGTAAAAAATGTTTTTACACTTTTTCAATAATATTTATATTATTATCATATATAATTAGTATGTTTTTTTTTATAAATAGGTACCTCTTTTTAGATAATAATAACAATATTGACAATTCGATAGTCTGAAAAGTTTCAAAACCTTCACAATTTGTAATCATACCAATATTATTGTAGGTACTACATCTAAGTAGTATACTATATCTAAGTTTGAAAAATGGAAAGAAAAATATTGATTTTGAAAAAGTATTCCCTGGTGCAATTTACATCAAAAATTTAAAATGAGGCTCGATATACAACGACTATCCAATTGAAATAATTTAAAAATGACGTCTGTAAAGTTTAAAGTACCAACTAGATTTAAAATATTTAATATTATTGTTATTACTATTACCATTGATTATATAATCAATGCTATTACCTATATCTTGTTATAAATAAACGTTATTTTTGATTACATTACCTATGAGCTCACACTAGTTCATATCGATAGGTATCAGAATCGAAGCGATTATAAGCATTTGTTTCCAAGACGAACGGTTCGTAAACTTGAGCATGAGCGTATTGAGCGCCTTAGCATCCAAGACGAGTATTATCTATTCATTCTACATAATATGTCTCATATTATATCTTATATCATTCTATATAACTCTAAACTGTAAATTGTGTAAATATTTAAATATTTTCATTTTATTATTAAATTTTATTATATTTACCTAATAAAAATTGATGAAAAATGGTCAACAAGTAAAGTTTTAATATTTCAACCATATAAATTTCAAGTTTCTAGCATTATAACTTTCCAATTTATAACAATTTTCTGTAAGTTTTCTTTACACCTAAAAAATAACGGGAAAAATTGAAAATTTACCTATTTAAAGTAAATAGATACCAATTAGAATGAAAAATCCATCAAATAACCTCTTTACTCCAAAACGATTACTCCGATTCCTTCTATTAAAGGTGCTGAATAACATAATTGTAATATTAATAGCTTCTTCGTTCGGCTTAGAATGTAAAATGTAGTAAAAAAAAAAGTTTGAAAGTTGAAAACTATGTTGAAACAACATAGACTGAATGATTTTCGAGCAAAGAGAGAAAAATTATTTTGGAACTTAAATCTTTTTTGAAATGACGTATACTCACGATTTTTTTTTTTTTTACCAATATGCCATTGTATATAAGGTACCAACATTTTTTCATAACTAAATGTTTTATATATATATTTAACTCAATATAAATTAAGCAGCATCCAAATTTTAATATAAATGTTGTATAATATTTTATATATAGGTACTCGTATTATAAAAATGCTACTTATTTATAGTTGGATATATATTTTTTTAATAATGCGCCCTGTCCCAAATTTTATTGTAATTGACTTGAAAATAAGATGTCAACGAAATTTGCATTTGAATAATTCATATTATCACGTAGCTACATATCAGCTCAAAATTGAATATATTCATGGAAATATTACATTTAAGCAGTGTGTGTTTAGACAAAATTTTTTGGCTGCAGAACTGCATGTTTAAATTTTTGACATTATTTTAGCAAATTAAAAAAAAAATGAAAAATTACATTTATGTTAAACACGGGCATCCCTTTATTCAAATGACTAAAAGGGAAATGGTAAAACAATTTAGATAATTTCGTAACTGGAAACTCATCTGATATTAAAACTTGAAATTGAAAAAACAAGTCAATAATATAATAAAGGTGGGTATATAGGCGTTTAATGTTTATTAAAACCGGACACTATAAATTGATCACGAAGCTCAGAAAACAAATTGTAATATAATATATTCTGTAGATAGTAGATACAATACTGAATGATGGACATTTGAGAAATCATTTGATAAAATCATTTTGAAAAATCAAATGTACCTATTACCTAATAAAAAATTAACATTATATTGTAACTAATTATCAGAACTTAAAAAATAACTAGATATAGGTATATTAGTAATTATAATAACAATAATTTCATATTTCATCAAATGTACTTATAAAAATTAATTTTCTTAATTTTTTGTTTTGTTTTTTTTTTTTAATGTATTTCTAATTTGTAAAAACAATGTAAAAATATTTCAGGAATAACTTTGTAAAAACGTATTTGTAAAAACTATGATTAACGTTTTAATGTTGTATAAACATTTTATATTTTACATAAATTTTTAATTCATAAAAATATTTAAAGCATCAGTGAAATTTTCAGTATTGAAATATGTCTAGTGACTAGTACCTATAGAATCTTACTAAAACAATTATAATTTAGTATAGTATTACTTTATTATTTTATCAATAATTATAGAAACACTATTTAAATTATCAATTGAAGCAATTTCACCTATCTCACATGTCTACATAACGTATTAAGTTTAGATTGTATTAAAAAATATTTTGAAAATCAATTTGATAATTAATTTTACTTAAATCGAAATATGACATTTCAAAGTATATCTTGATAATATTATTAACTTATATAAATTTCGTTTCACGTAAATCATTGTTATTTAAAAGTAGGTAACTAAATTTTTTTAATTAAATTCAAATCGATATTTTTCATTTCTTCGTAATTTCAAAAATAATGACTTTAAAATTTTGAAATTTACATCGAATTTTTAATTTAGTAATATATTTGTATAATAATTTACGTTGATTAAATTTTTAAACATTTTTTTTTTTTTTGCAATTTTGGGTTATTTATAAACATTTTAGATTTTGAAGTTTCTATATGTCCTAAAAGAAGCAATTATTTGGGTTTTAAGATTTTAAAATATTATTCAACGTTAAATATATGTTACTCTAATTAAATTTAAAAAATCTCAAAATTCAAAATCCAGTTACGATTTTTTGATAGTAATTTAAATTTTGTCAACAAAATTATTAATTTTGAGGTATTTAAATCTAAATATAGTTGGTAAAATGAGATTTTATGACCTGAAAAAATTTAGTATAACGTTAGTCATGCTAAATTTAACTAAATTTAAAAATCAACGGGAAAAAGGTATTTTAGGTTCTAAGCGTAACGATGAAGGTATAGTGGTTTTATGTTTATTTTTTTTCTCTAAATAAATTTTCTACCAAGAAGGAGTACTTCAATCTTTACAAACTTGCCCAGTTTCCGATAGAAAATTGCATTTAGTTGGTACTTTAAAGAGGTAATTTTTCGATTTTCTCGATAGGTTTTTTTTATAGGTTAATGCGTAAGGAAAAACTACGAAAAAATAATGAAAAAATGGCAAAAATACCATTTAGTCAAATCAAAATGTTTTATTTCTTCGGATACCAAAAATCAGTACCTATACTGACTATTTTTTTATAACAAATATTTGTTATTTACCTCAATACCAGTGGTTTAGACAAAACTTTGGAGTCATAATTGTTTATTTTAAATAATTTATTATAGACTATTTAGTCATATATATATTAAAATAATGCAACCAATAAAGATTTAAAAAAAAAAGGTCAAGGAAGGGGCGATCCACCTATCACCCCCCCTCCCGTTTCCGTAAAACTACCACTGGTTACTATATGTACTACATAAACATCACCATGCGTGTGATGTAGCTATAATGTGATCTTCAAGAAATTTTTCGAAGCCCATAAGTTCAGTGTTGCAGAAAGAATATTTATGTGTATCTTTACCTCGAACTAAGAACTTATAAATATATAGGTAGGCATAATAAAATCTTAGCACGTGATCATTACTATGTATAGTTCATGGAGGAAATCATATTTTTATGTGGTTATTATCTTCATATCTATTGATGCCCACACATATATTACATGGCGAACCATCGTTGATGTGTCTACCCACTCAACGGCTTATACCAATAAAATTTCCAGAAATTGCCGAAAAAAACCGTCGGGCGTCAACGTGATTTTCGTTTTTCCACCGTGTCTGCGAAAATAATATAGGTACCTACCCAATACCCACTATAGGTACTGTCTTTTCCACCCGAGAAATTGTTTCGTTTTTTGTTAAATTAAATTTGTTTTCTTTTGTTTTAATAAATATTATTTCTTTTTTGTTTTTATCTTCGGTATTTTTATTATTGATTAAAAATTTATTAAAATATTTTAATATAAGAATTTACGATATCTACCTACCTATATCTATAATGACTATGGTCTATGTTGATTAATACATATTTTTAAAGAAATATTAAACTGGCATTGTCTTATAAAATACTATTATAAGCTACAATTATATCATAATATAATATATAATATTATTATATCATAAGTATAGGTACATATAGATAATAAATAGAAGTTCTATAATAAGAATATTATATTATAATAATGTGATACGTACAAAAATGTAAGCGTAAAATATGATTATCATTAGGTATATTACCTATAATTTAGGTATAACCAATATAATAGGTACCTATATATATTATTTATTATAGATAATATATTATGTGTTATACTAAAAAATAAATAAATTATAATAATAATTGACTGAATTATCACAAAAAATCAACACATAAAGTATTACACAAGACTTATATGTGGTGGAATTTGAACGTATAACTTATGTGTAAGTTTATGGGATCGGTTTAGGTATCTAGGGCATGAATACCTATTGTGCAATGTAAATACTTATAAAAAATTTGTTTTGTTCTATAATATAATATATTTTTTCTTATGTGGTACTTACATAAAATAACTATGCTACGAGCATAAAAGAATTAAAATTAATTTATATATAAATATAAATATATTTATATATTATTTTAATTTGCGAAGGGCCTTTTTTTATTTATTTAACGGTCTAAGTAAAATGTAGCCAGGCCGCCCACTGCCGGTCAGTATAAGTATTCTAACTAAAGTTAGAAGCACTTCATTCATCAGATATATAGTAGCTAGTATACTAGTGGTTCATGAATGTATTTGAAAGAAATTATATGATTTTTTTTTAATTAAATGATTTTGAGCCGAGCAGTTTAATTAATAATAGTTTAATTACGTAACTACTTTGTAAAAATATTTAGAACTATTATTTTTGTAGTCACAAGAAAATGACTAGTTTTTTCGTTATTTTTCAGTATTTCTAATATAATTTTTCCTTACACATGTTTATTTAAAAAATTAAAAGATAATCCTGTCTGATGAACCTTCCTAATTACACACATGAAAATACACAATATATGTAATGATTTGATCAAGTATTCAAGTTTTCTGGTCTAAAAGTTCATAAAAAACCAATATTCTTACTTTGCTTAGAGTGTAAAATTATAATTAGGTAACAAATGAATTGAAACATTACCTATACCTAATGTATGAAACGCAATGCATTAATTATTATATTATTACCTTATTTATAAGATAAACAATGGATTTAAAGTTTAAAAAAATGTCAAAACTTTAACTTTTCACTGAGCATGTGTACGAATTTTCGGTATTCATTTTAGAAACGCCCTGTATAGGGAAAAAAATAAAAATAAGAATCATTATAGAATCAATAGCTTCCTCGCTATATGCTCCGAATCTAAAACAAATTGTTTAAAATGTGTACCTATGTAATTGGTTTTATATAACGAATGAACTAAAAAAATATGCATTGTAACTGGAAATTTAGCACTTTTGGGCTTTTTATGACTTGTTTTATTATTATACTATAATACATACATGAACATTGAATTTATACTTATTGTTATTTATATATTTGTAACAAATGCATTTTTCTATACTTGTTAGTCATAGATTTCTTGACATTCACAAAGTTCGAATCATATAATATTAAAGTATATTTCATTTTGAAACTTTTATTTTGCATTTCTTTCAGACATTACTGATTTTCATGTAATTTTTTTTATTTCTTTTGTCTATTTGTTCCTTTTCAATATTTTTAATTGCATTTTTCAATTTTAAAAATTTTTTAGGATTTTAAATGGAAATTAAAATATGTATCATAATATTATATACTAATAAGTATTTATTTGAAATAATATAAATAAATAAACGTATGATCTTTTTTTCATGACTCAACTATATAACGTATTTACTACCTGCTATATAGTGTCATAAAAATACTCATAATATAGGGTTCGGTATTCAGATGCCGGTGCAGTGAGTGTATGACGTGTTAGCTAACACTTATTCACCTGTACGATTATATACGGTACACCTGTATCGGACAGATGATAGTGGCGATTAAATAACAGTCGTCATCTGCAATATCAGGTAAAATGTAAACTGCAAACGACAATCTGAATAGTTACAAAATTGTGGGCGCTCTAGCCTCTAAACAATTATAAATATTTTCTGTTTAAATTTCAAGTAGGTACCTACTTCAGACGACGGAATGTAAAATAATAAATATTAAAATGTATAATAATTAAACAATATATAGAATCTATATGATGGATGACGGGAAAAAAGCTAAATTTGAAATAATTATTTATTCCCGTTTAAAAGTTAAAACTGATTAAAAATATAAAATAATTATAATTATCTTTTAGTACATCTCTAAGTTATTTTAGTTTACCCATAATATACTTTGTTACATAAATAAGTAGAACCACTACTAAACATGCCATAATTAATTGCCACCTTTATTAGGTTTTGTAAGGTGGAAAATGCTGTAATATAATAATATAATGTAATCAATGAAAATACTTATACCTACTTATAATACGAATGACCAACAGATTGTTTCTCGATGCATCAGATTGGCAATCAACCAAATTAGTTGGTGCACTAAGCGATGGAAATATATCGAGGAACACACGGAAAAAGAGCCTCCAGGGCTTGAAAACGATATTATAATTTTTTTGTTATATAACATTACTTAAATTTTTCGATATATATATATATATATTTTTTATTATACAGGGTGTTTCTAAAAGACATACACATGCTCAGTGAGGTAACTTAATGTTGAAAGTTTTGACATTTTTTTTTACCTTTTAAACCTATTAAGTGTTTTATTTTTATTCATAGTATCTAATAATTGACATAAATATAACAAATAATTACACCGTGATATTTTTTGGCAAATTCTCATATGAATCGATATGTCACATCGGCGACGTCTTTAAGGGGGGGGGTAGCAGGGGCAATACCCCCCTCCACAAGTTCCTACATTTTTTTATAATTTTTTGTATAATATATATTTAAAATAAATAAATAAAAAAAATTTATAAAAATAAATAACATTTACAATTATTACATTATAAAGTATATTATAGTGATTAATTATCTATCGCATCTAATAAGCAAAAAAAGAAGGTCATCAACTCAATTTTGGACCCCATCCCAAAATTAAATACTAGAGCCGCCACTGTGTCACATAATCTTTGCTAATTTTTGCAGTTTTGAACGTTTTGACGCTAAAGGTGGAGACAGACTATTATCATGTCACGTTCATTTAACATTAGACCATGCATGAAATTACATGACCTCACGCCTCACTGTACGAAACAGGGACGTACTACTATACTATAAAGCCAATATGTCACTACAATTTATAAATCGTCACATAGTGGCATATGTGACCTAGAATAACGACACCTACGTCACTAAATCGTGTTGCGATATCGAAAGTAACGTTGTCATGTCACAGTGTCACTATTGGCCTACGTGACTAAGATTAATTATGACGTTATTATTGTTTAAAATCCAAAATCCGGATTTTCTGAATTATCGGAGAATTTGGATATATGTCACATAATCACTAATCCCTGCCTTCTATAGGTAGTGTAGTGTAGTAGCATAGTATAAAGAATAAGAAGTATATGCTCGATGATAATAGTGCGCATAATTTAACTTTTCAACATTCTGATGGAATTAGAATTCTCTAGTTGAGTGAAAAATATACATTTTTCCGTGGTTATAAAATAAATAGCTGACATGCGCACACGGGTGCGTGTAATGGCTGTCCGTATATGCTTTTGATATGGGTTACTAACCTCACACAAACACAAAATTGTACAAAGTAAGAATAATGAATTACCTAAGTGATAGCTAAGTTGTTTTTAAAATTGGCTAAAAAAAATTGTCTATCAGAATTATATTTAAAAAACAAAATAAAAGTAATTAAACTTGTCTAGAACTACACATCAAAGATTTTTTCATATTGATGTATCTTATGTTGCTGATGGCAAAATTATTAGGCGCTGTAAAATTAAATTATATTAGAAAAAAAATATTTCGATTGCTAAAGCATTAAAGTAATTCCAAGTATCAAAATATAATTAATTACAATAATATAGTATCAAATAAGTATGATTTTATAATATAATCCATTTAATTTTTCACTTTCAACATCAATACAATTATTATTTTTATTATTATACTGTTTTATACATAAGCATAAATATAGAATAGATATGTGTGTTCAAAATTATTATTAAAATATTGAAATAGGCACACATCAGTATATGTAGTTTGATTAATTTGTTCTTATGTACCTAAAATGATATTTAATTGTTTTTCATTAAATATTTATTATGTTGTTGTACATTAGTTTTGTAAAAAAATAATGTAATTATTATTATAATAATAATCTATCAATTAATATTGAAATTTTATTTTGTTATTGACATTTTAATTCAAGTTATCCTGAATATTTGTTTTTTTAATATAAAAATCGTAAATTATAATAATATTTAAGAATGCTTTTCTATTTTAATATTGAAATTTGTTATACCTAATTCCTATATTTTAATGTATATTATTTAATATGAGGTATTTACATATATTATAATAAATTACTTAATTGATATAATAAATATTTCCATCAATCTTTTTATAACTAGATGTGAAATAACGTGCATATCATTAGTTATTAATGGACCTTATCCTAATTATTATTTTATTGTTTAGTTGAAGTTTAATAAGTCAAGACCGTATAAAATTAGATGACAATTTTTAAATTTTAGATATAGAAAACAGTTTATATTACATTAAAATACAATTTAAGTAATTAGGTAATTTCTAATCAACATGACTTCTGGCATATTTTCAAATTTTCTTTAGGGGGTCCAAAATATATTGAAAACCAACAATATAATTCTTATACAATATATAATATAATTTATTATATATTTTGTATAATGTATATAAATAATTAAAATTAAATGTTTAAAAAATATATTCTGTAAAATATATTGGTAGATATTATATTAAACTAAATATGATTACCTATTGTGTATTAATATTTTGTCACATCAGCGGCGAAAGTTTAATTTTCAATGCCAATAGAAGTAAAGGAAAGACGGATAGTGACTTTTTGCTGCCATCAATTTTCCTCCCATCGTGCTGGTATAGAATAGAAATGTTAGCACTTTTTTTGCTAGCTGCACTGAACCTAAATGCTCAAGGGCGCCGCAGAGGGCGGAAAGGGCAATGGCCCCCCGATATTTGATCCAATGTTTGTATAGGATGTATTTTAATAAATATTTTTAAGTTTTTTTTTTCAATAAAAAATCATTATTTATGTAAGTACTACATAATAATAGTTTGAAATTTTGTACATTGTATGATCTATTAACACGATTTATCGGCCTCCGCAAAATAATTATTCTTAAAAAATGCAATTTCAAAATTGTGAACATTTCATAAAAGTAGTGGTATTTGAAAATACAGGTTTACATATTATTATATACATTCATATTGTGTATATTATTTCTTATGACATATAAATATACATATTATACATATATAACTTATAAGTATTGTGCCCCACTCCAGGGCTGTCCTGAAGAAAGTTTTTTTTTTTTTGGGGGGAGGGGTAAAATTGTGAAAAAAATAATATCTCTTCAAAAACTTAAAATAAGCAAAAAGTAATAAACTTTATTCTCATTTTTCTAATTGAAATCCTAACAAATTATAGTTTGCCGACTTAAAATTCTTAAAAATACTTCATTGCTGCATAATTTTCCGAGAAAATTCCAAAATACTTCATTCAAAACGTGAATAATTAAAAAAAAGCATACTTTTTATACTATTTTCTAAAGTTGGGGGGGGGATGAGACACGACACTCCCTTTCGGGACGGCCTTGTCCCTACCGTTTGATATTTCTGCAGGCGCCCTTGTAAATGTCACTGTCTAAACCAAATTAATGTATATGCATGTATATACATTTTATTAACAAGTAAAAAACGAGTGTCCCCGTCATTCATTGATTTTTCCCGTGCTGTTCTCCATACCCAGAACAGTTCAGAGCGGGATAAACTCAAGAAAAGTGATAAAAAGAGCAGAGGTGTTATAAAAAATAGTTTATTTATTTGTTTTTTTAATTGAAATAGCTCATTTCTCACCCTTGTCTCACCAAGACCATATCTGAGAGACCTCATGGACCTCATGGACCTACCAGACCCCATTGACCCTCTTCAAAATTTCTCCAACATTTGATAAATTATTTATGTAAATTTTTGACTTAATAATAATAATAAATTATTGACTTTTAGTATAAATATCAATATTTTTAATCATAACTGATCAGTTAATGGGACTATAACACTTTAAAAACATATACTTATTTACGTAGATTGTAATTTAAATGTAACAGTAAAACATGTCAAAACAATCATATAGATTATAGGTGAAATAATGGATATAGGTATAGGTATGCGGTAAAACATTGATGCAGCTATAAAAAGCATTGTCAAAGAGTAAACACAATATTATAAAAATAATTTTTTTTTTAAATCATTAACTTTTGAAGTTGCTGAAAATAAGTAATCATAGTATACATATTTTTTTTTAATTATATTGAATTTAGTATAATTTTTTTACGGCGGTTCTCTATGACAAGTCTTATACGAAAATAAAAAACCTATTTATGTAGATTATTGATTGAGTTGAAAAAAATATTTTGAAAATTGTTTGGAAAACTCCCTATTTTTCATTGATTTTTTACTTTTTCAATATTTATTCATTTAATCGGTTATATTGAATATCACTAAATTTTAGTCCACTAAATATTAAAATATTATATATAAAAATTTCTATTAAAAGATAATTAATTGATAAATTTAAGTCTGTTTACAAAATCTATACATCCAGTAAATCGCTATATGATCGACAAAACACAAATTTAATACGTACTAAAATTATAAAATATATTTTGGACGCCTTCCGAAAATAAAATCTATATACGGCCTTGTGCCACACAATATAATACTATTATAATATTCGACCATAAATAGTAGTATAGTATAGGAACGGGTACTTATATCAAAAGTAATAAATTACAAATACTAAAATCGATTCCTTCTTTCGAGTAACGAATGAATGAATAAATTCTTTCTTTTTTCTTATAGGAATAACGTCAATGAATTCAAGATATTTTTGTGAATATGAATGTAGGTACCTATTGTGGTTATTGATTTTTTTCTAGAAATAATATTTTTAACACATTAATACCTTCTGTCAGAGTATTTGAATCGAAAATCAAATAGACGAGATGTTAATTAAACCGTTTTTAAAATGATTTTTGTATATTATTTTTAATATCTAATAAATATATGGTTGTCAAGTTATAGAATGTAGGTATACCAATACTTAATTTACTTTTTTAACGATTTATTTTTTATCGGCGGTTCGAGGAAAAATTTCCATTTTTGTGTATATAGGAACAAGAAAAATAACGAGGGATTCCTATTTAAAAATAACGTTAACAACACCACATTCTTCGGCGATAGAAAAACTTAGAATAGCTTATTAAGACCTAGTTAAAATATTTAGAAAATGTAAAAATTTTAGTAGATAAATTTGCAATTTGCAGTAATTGTACAAATAGATATTGCCGAAAATTATTATTTTTATTAGAAATAAATTTATGTGTAGTCTTTGCGTATTAACATACATTCATATACGTACACACGCTATATAGGTACTATATAAATACCTACTATATACTACATAAGGTGCTATGTAAGTACTCTGAATTTGACAAATACCGTTCGCACATTATATTGTACATATACATTATACATACTATATTTATTTGATGAGGTATTTTTTATGTAGCAAAAATTATGACTATAATTAAAAAATGTAGCTACATATATTTAGGCACTATTATCGTACTACAGGGACTAAAATTGTCTGCAGTGCAATACTATTTAGTATCATGTAATTATTATATATAGTCTATTAGTAAAGTATCAGTGTGGAATTTTAAAATGTCAATACCAGTAGGTATAACGTATCTACGGCATAAATATCCAAATTAAATTTTGATAATTTTACTATTTAGCGCAAATATTTTGGTTCTAATATTCTGAGCAAATATGCAAGTGTAAATGAGAAATACATTAATTTTACAATGTCATTTTTTTGTTTTATACAATTTGTAATGCCGACTTTCAGAATTTCCCAAAAAAACAAGTTTTAGTTGACCGAACTTTGTTTGCTCAATGTTATTTTGAAAGAAATTATTTATCATTATTTCACATTATATTGCTATCAAATCTAAAACCTGAATTTCATTTTTCTGTTTAGTTTTTTTCGTAATCGAATTTCAACTGGGATAAAATTGTTACAATTTATCATATATACGCACAGATTATTATATACTATAGTGTGTTACTGATGTTACTAGAACATAATTTACAATTAAATGTAAAAGTATGATATTTTAAAATTATATATTATTTAAATATTTGACCTATAGAATCGATTTAAATACGAATTTTTTTTAATCGTTTTCAGGTTTCAAGGAATTTTATCTCTAAGATTTTTCTGTGTAATATAATCATTATATAATATAATAAAATAGTAATTGAATTTCACGATAGATAGTTTATAAGCGGATATTTACTGCTTATAACAAATGTTGATCATATTATATCCTGAGTGAAGGGAGGCTACGACTTCCGAGGGATCTCTTGATATTACAATGATGTTTATTTTTATTTACCTATTATTTTTAGATTTCTGATGTTCGTGTTTTATTTTTCTATAAGCAACTTTTCGGGTAGAAGCTAGAAGGAGTTTTATAAAGAAGATTTATGATGATCATCATTTTAGGTGGTATTTTGAAGGGGAAATTTTTCGATTTTCAATAAAATGATATTATTATTATAATAAACCGAAGCTCCGTTCAGAGTCGTTTTATCAACAGAAATTATTTTCATTGCTTTCATATTTAATATATCCATCACCAGTATTCTATCTGTCAAAGAAAGTGCTTCCACCCCCTCCGTTTTTTTCTTCTGTTATAATTTTTCAACCAGAAGTATTTTATCTAGTTGTTATATGTGTACCCATTTTCCGGTAGCAAATGTGATTAGGATGGTATTTTGAGCAGGTTATTTTTCGATAAACGCGCATAAGGAAAAACTCTATCCATGGGAAGATAAAAAACGTGTTATTTTTTGGTAATTCCGAAAAATGGGTAAAACATAGATCTGCATCAATACCATTTTTAATTATGGTGTAATCACGACGATATTTCTTAAAAAAAACACGTTTACCCATTTTTTATTTTATTAAATTGAGAATATTGTAGAAAGATGAAATAAAAAGTAAATTATAAAAACAAAATTCTCCTGCGACTAATGGAGCCAATTTTTGATATATGTATTTTTACACATTATATGTTGTTAAAAAAAATCAAAAAACCAATATTTTAACATTTCATAAAACGTGTAAAAACGCATATCTGAAAAATCGATTCCATCTGTCACTATATTATAATGTTGTGAGCTATAATTTTATTTTTGATTCGTATTTCTAACATGTTTGTAAATTGATAAAAATAAAAAATGCTAATGCAACTTTTCATTAAAAAATTGTCGGTGTGGCGTTCTCTTAATCATGCATATAATCACACTATTATAATTTAATCACATCATGATTTTAAACTTTGATCTATTAATAAATCATATATCTTATCTGATTTTATAATATATATATTTTATTTCGTGTACAATTTGCGAGATGTGACATTTTGATTTTTAATAATATAATATAACATGTACCTAATATATAAAATTTAAAAGTATTCCAAATAAATTAGTATTCAATATCATAAAAAAGTATTTGAATAAAATACCTATTAAATAAAGAAAAAAAAAGAGTTTGAATATCAAATTCAAATACTTTACAACTCTGGTAATAATTATAACTTACGTATATCGTTTTATCGAATTTTATTATCGTTTTATCAATATTATGATTTATCCTTGATTTGAAATTCAATGTCTATCAGTATCCTAATAAAATAAGGAATGAGTATATATGAGGTAGTATAGTAGAGTAGCTTCGATAGTTGACAAAATGAGGGAGAATAGATTGAGATGGTTCGGGCAGTCGGGCATGAATATATATATTAACTAAGGAAGAGACAAAGGTGTTTTGTAGGCGGGGAATGTGTGCAGATGGCGAGTGATATGAGGAAATTCGGGGTAAGTCAAGAATCTGAGGGAGAATAGAGTTAGGTGGAAGTGTAGGACTAGGGTGGCCGACCCCAAATAGTTGTGAGAGAAGGCGAAGGAGAAGAAGATACAAATATTTTATAATATATATAGTATATACATTTTATATATATTTTATAAATATATTTTTATTTTTATTTATTATAGGTACGTAAAGTTATTTAGTAGGCCGCACGTCATCATCTAATTTATCAATTAAATGATTTTATTTTAAAATAAAGATCAAACGTAGTATCTAATCAGTTAAAAAAATAATTAATATATTATGGAAAATAATATTCGATTACTATTTATTAGTGTGGCGAGAAATTTGAGAAATTATAGTAGGTATAACAAAACTTAAATATAAACACTTAAATATACTTATAGGTAACATGTGTACGATTACAGTGGAAATTGGGAATGGGACATGCGGTATAGAGATGAACGATATGAAGACGACGATATAATAACAATAACAATAACAATAACAACAATGACGATATTATATCGTGCGTATGGAATAATAAAAAAAAAAAAAAAACGAATAAAAACGAATCACTCGTCACAAGCGCGCGGGTTCATTGTTTAACACCGGACGACAGGACGAGTGACCGTACGTCGGGACGGACGACGGCGAAGGGTACAACAATCTAAAAACCTAGGGCAGGAATTCCGTCATTTCGTTCGCATCAAAATGAATATGAAAAAAAAAAAAACTAGACAAGGCAAAATATAACTGGCATGCACGCACGTCGCACACACGCACGCGCGCCCGCCCCAACACACGCATACCATTCGCACGCACACACGGACGCGACCGCGCGCACACACACATACACAAAACTCGGGCCGTGTTATGGTAATAGCCGCATTCCAGAGAATCCGCGGTCTGATTGGCTACCGTTTCGGTGATGTCATGCGATTGATAATAGAACCGGCCGCTGGCGCGAGCGAGCGCGCGCGCGCGCACTCACGGCGAGCGCTCCGTATACCCGTTTTTCTTGTCGTGACGGGGGCAACGTTGCGTTCAGTCAGACCATTTCCAAGATGGCGAAGTGCGCGTGACATCTATCGTCGTCGGTCGGTCCGCAGTGTAAGTAACCAGTGAACGTTTTTTCCTACGATAGATTTTTTAATATTTCGACGATTTTTTTCCGCCGTTCAGCCGTCAACGTCAAAACATCCGCACGACCGCCGTTTATTTTTATACTTAATACAATAATAATAATAATAATATTATTATTATTATCACCATTTATTCATTTATCATTATATAATATATATATATAGGTATACCTATATATATATACGCATGTGTATACGTTCCGCCGCCTTCGTACCCACGGTTTTCGCCAATGGATTTGATTTTGTGAGTCGACTTTGATGGATACAATACAATGCCAAGACGACGGAACGGAGAGATACCGTTGCCCGACGGCTGGGATTTCGCGAGAGACTACGATGGAAAAGTGTACTTCATCGATCACAACTCAAAGAAGACCACTTGGATCGACCCCAGAGACCGGTAAATAATAATTGACCAAAAACTATTAAACGAAATTTACACGGGTCGTCGGGAATTTTTACGTAGCCACTCGTAAAAACTCTGCGCTGCGTGCCCCCGTCGCGTGCGTGCGCGCGTGTTTAAACTGGCCGCCGTCTCGAAATTGTGAAATGCACACACGCATTCCTTTGACAGAAATCCGGCTGGAACATCACGGTTTTTTAAACTGTCGTCAGTGCCATCTATATTGAAATATGCCAAACTCCTATTCGCCGTCTCCTTGCTTCCCGCTCGTCACCCCTCCCGCCATCCCCCTCCCACCGTATCCTATTCAGCGTTCGGTGAATACGAATTTATCCAAACAACTGTGTGTACGTTTGCGTATTTTTACACAACACCAATACAAATATTTAACATGATTTGTTAGAAAAAGACGGCGAATTTTTATTTAGGTGCTTACCCGACTACTTAGGTATCTACTTCTAAAATATAGTAGGCCCACTGAATTTTATTCAATTGCATTTGATTAATCATATCTGCAGTATATAGGTACCTACACCTATTCTGTATTATTATTGGTATGGATTTTCTCGAAACATTGTAATATGCATATGTCATAAGTACTATATATTTTGCAATAAATTTACATTAATGTTCTATAGAATATTCTGTTTTTTTTTTTAGAAACTTAGAATGTCCTGTGTTTACTTACCTATATGTGTTCGCCTATATAGTACCTTTATTAATTTATTCTGTAATTTATTGCCTAAAATATTTTTGTGTAATCATGTAGGGTATAATATATTTTTTTTTCTACACATTTACAGTACCTACCTACAAATTTTTTATTTATTTTGACTTGATTTCATTACATAGGTACCTACCCACCTACCTAATATTTAATATTTATTTTTGAAAATCTTGCCCAAAAACCTTACCTAATTATTTCTAAATTAACATTGGAGTACTAAATCTGGTTTTGTAATAAATCAGGATTTGTATTTGTCAGTATTTAATATGTTAAATCAGTTTACACCATAATTGTATTTCGTCAATCCGACGTTTTGATATTTTTGTGTTTTCACTGATAAAATAAATTGGATTAAGTTAGTCAGTCTGGATCAAGATTTTTGATTGACTTTCTGATCCTATACATTAATCTAGTACGTTTACACCTTGATTTACACTTTAAATAGTTTTTGTCTAAATCCAACTAATTTGAGGCCTAGGTGTAAACGTATCTATTTGAAATCGGCCATTTTTCATTCTCCTGACTATAGTAGGTACCTATTAGTCTTGCCTAACCAATTATAGTCTTCAATGATTTGTAAACATTGTGTACAAATCATTTTGATTTTATAATTTGTACCCTCGTTTGTACCTATTAAATTTTATCATTTAAATTTAAATGTTACTTGGTAATGTAACCTGAATTAATTGGAACTATTCCATTATTGAGACTAAATATTATATAGACATTTACTTTAGTACCTATTTGTCACCATACATTAACTTTAATTCAAAATATACCATCATAGACCTGGGCTTACATCGCCTACGCCTTAAACCGGCCCTGTATATAGGTATCAATGTAACACTGATTCAAAAAAATTAGAACATTCATATACCTATCTAATTTTTAATCAATGAAAATAAAATGGGGAATTATCCGGTATTATGGTAAAAACATTGTACTTTATTTTACAAAGAATTAAATAGGTACTTACCTACCTATTGTTAAATTAGGTGTATAAATTTTACTTACAAAACTACAAATCCAAACTCATCAAAAAACTTAAAATGATACCTATTCAGTAGCATTTAAACGGTATACGGAAAAAATGTTTGTGAAAATATATCCTTATACGTATATATTAAACGTTTTCACCATAGATAATAAAAAATATTCAAACCCTTAGAGTAATAATAATTTCCTGTTATCTTGAGTTTTTTTTTTTTTATCTTAATTTTTTTTAGATTATTAGGTACATTATTAAAGTTATCTCATATTTAATAGTATACTAATAGGTAGATATTATTGTTTAAAATAAAAAACCTTAGAAAAAGATTATAAAATATGCAAATTTCACCTAGATTAAGTTAGAATTTCTAAAAATTCTTTTACCATAATGTGACTGACTAGTTTTGTGGTTGAAACATCTAGTCTGGTTAAAAGTGCTATAGTTGGTACTTTAAAGGGGTAACTGGCACTTTGTAGGTAAATTAACACGTGAAATGTAGCGCATATCAGCTAGGTATATTATATAAAAGTGTAAAGGAAGAATCTATCTTTCTCCTCCTCCCGCCTATCGTTCTGATCGACTACTGGTCGGTCAGTCAACAACAATCAGTAATTTTATAGGAAATTTTTTCAGTAATTCCATTTTAACATACATTGTTTGACATGATTCATAAGTCAATTAGGTAGGTATTACATTTCTAATTTTATCATTACCTAGTTATTTCATTTTAATATTTATCTGTTTTTGTACCTACCTATTATGTTTAATTCATATTGTATATTTTCACTTTTTTAAACATTTTATATTTTATAGCAAGTTACCTACCTATAAAGTTACTATCAGTATTCAAATTGAAAAAAACAGAAGAAGGGGAGGGTACTCTCGGGCTTTCAATAAATGAGCGTTCCCTCAAACTATATACTCATACAAGTACTATAAAAAATTAGTAAGGGTGCTTATATTAATTAATTGATATAATAAATAATATTATATAATAAAATAATATAAATATTAATTAATTGAGTAATCAATTATAAACAAAAAAAAGTGCTAGTATTGGTTATATAATATATAGTATATACTCTCGTTTATACCTATAATATATAGGTAGGTAGTATATAATTATTATAATTAGGGTCTGGATTTATATGTAAATGCATATTTTAATAGGTACCTATATATTCTTATATATATTTTTTTTGTGTATTCAGGTAAAAATGCATAAAAATTGAATATTTTTGGATAATTGCATTAAACATTCATAATTTATAATTTTACATTATTTTTTGCATACCTATAAGTTTGTGCCTCAATTTTAATCAATGGGTTATATTTTTAGAATTGTACCAGAAAATAAAATAAATAATATAAAATAAAATAGTCAGAATTCAGAATTTCAATAATATTAAATTTATGTGCTAGTAGGTAGGTACTTAACCTAATCTATGGTTTTTAAATTTGTATTCTAATATTTTAAAAGTTATAACTGATAAAATATTGGGGAAAATACAAGAAAAATAGTTTTAGAATTAGGCAATTTATTTATTTTTTTAGTATAAAATTATAAAAAAATAAGAACTCGGTACCTATGCTTTTCAAAGTAAATTATTTATTACTTATGATACTGTTACAATTATTTATTAGTTGTTTACCTATTTATTATAAAATATAGGTGGATAGGCACTTATTTGTATTTTGATTATCTTTAGTTAATAATTATAGGTTTTATTTCAAAATTTGTATTAACAAATAGGTACAAATTAAATAAAAACTTAATTATAGGTACTTACAATATGAGTTGAATATAAAATTAGCTAGGTACCTATCTGCTGTTTGAATTCACATTTTGACACCTATCTAATTAGAATAACATTTAGAATTTATTTAATGATTATCTTTCATGTTGGTAAGACATGATATACCTACTCTATTCAGATTGAGTTTATAATAGACGTTGAATGAAAATTGGTTCATGCTTGTGCATGTATGTTTACATTTATTTTCACCACAAATTATTTGTTATTCATATATTCACAGTGGTAATGTCGGGAAACTGGGTGATGTTAGTGCATGCATTGATTAATTAATCAATGGTGCATGACAACAACAGTCAATATTAGAATAAATATTCGCCGACAAGGGTCTAGCATAATTCCATAATTTACTTCACGTACATATTTTGGTATAAACTTAAACTGATTAGACTATAGATTAAATTAGATGATTATTATTAAACACATAAAAAAATATATATGTTGTTATTAATTGACTTGCTAAATGTCTAATTAAAAAAATTTTAAATGTACCATAGGTATTGTAAGGAAGGTAAACCATTATTTAAAATTTTGTATACCACATTACCAATTTTTAATGATTTGTACATTAATTTCCAACAGTGGTTTACCTTATTACCCCCTTATTAATTGTATTAAAAAGTATGGAAAGAAAATATGTAGATCCTACCTAACATATTGATCCATTATTATTATTTTTTTGAAGTAGAGAAAAATAGTTTTGAAATCAAAAAGAATTAGGTACATATACTCTGTCCAACGAGAAAATATGCAGACTAATGAACGAGTAACCGCTGAGCCGCCATCTCTTTGGTTGATGAGAACACTATGGTTGGGCATGCACAAAAGCGGACTGATTTTGGTTGTCATGCGGTGCATTCTCTCACTGGACAGAGTATTGGTATATATCTACCTAATTATTTAAGTTGGTAAGTTATATGTTATATCTCTATATGTAAAGACCAATATTGATGTTGAGTTTTTCCTGTTTAGGTACATAATTATAGTATATTAGGTAATTATAGGTAATATATAAGGTAAATATATTAGATGATTTACCTTTTTGTGCATATTAAATATTTAAATAATATTTTAATAAATTTGAAAAACAGATAGGTTCTAGATCTACTTATAATTTTCTAAATAGAAACATAGTGTAAGAACTTTTCATATCTATTCATTACCTATTCAGTTTTATTGTATATTAGGTATATATATTTTTTTTCATGTAGGATTTTAGATATATGTATATATACATTTATGGGTAAATAGGTATAGCAGTAAAAGTGTAGGATTTTTCGGGTAAAGAGATTTTTGATAGGAAATTTGTTCTAATTGATACCTAATTTATAGAAGTCATTTTTTTGATATTCCCAGTAAATTGACTAAAAAATTTTAGAAGTATGTGGAAATTATTTTATATCGAACTCGTACAAAATAGTTTTTCGAATGCTTTTAAATCTAAAATAATAATAAATCTATCCTGTCCTAATACCGAAGGGACGATGGACTAATTTTCACCACCTATATATAGATGACTTTATAAATGTTATTTTGTCCAACCTTTTATTTCTAATTAATGTAATTGTTTTTGTTATTATTCAATAAAATGTCTATGTGCGGTGTATAGTGTAATAATAATACACTTGCCTAATAATAAAATATTCGTTGTAGTGTTTATATTTAATTTCATCCAGAAATTTAGCCATATTCAAAGACACACGAGTGTATGTTGACATAATATTGTAATGTGTTAAAAATAACATCTTAGTAACCACACCCGCTCGAAGCTGTGTCGCCATGCTGTCTATAAAGCGTATAAAGCGTGCCGACTTCTGAATTTCTGATGTCTTGATCTTTTAAATTATATTTGTGCATAAAACATCAGTGATGCCAGTAAATCCAAGAAACAATCTGTTCTCGTAAATTAAAAATAAAAAATCATTAATAACAATATAATTACGTACCTATGTGAATAGATTTTTCTATAAATCAAAGAAAAATGTAAACATCATAGGTGCAGTGTTTACAATTATTATTAATAGATACGATTAAAAAGAATATTACATTTTGCTGATGATTTGGTTTAACATACAAATATATAACATTTCAAGGTTAGTTAAAATAATATACATTTTGTTTTCAAATATATATAGGTACATAATTGGTTAGTGAAATGTAATCTTAAAGTGAATAAACTAAGTACCTATATCTAAAACTTGGTGAACTTATAAAGTAAATGGTTTAGTTTTTAATTACAATATTATATGATAGGTATATCATAAATTACATTGGTCGTTGATACCTTGTATACCTATTAATAATTAACTTACCTAATACATATTACGTAGGTATTTATATTACCAAAGTACCTATTTTATTGTTATTATAAATTGTTTTTACTATGAGATAGAAATGATTATTTCATGATATATTCTTATCAATGAATTATTGTAAACAAATACTAGTAATACGTTTTAAATAGTTTTCGAGGGCATCTCGGACCATTTTTAAAATATCGCTCAACAAGAATATAGTTACAACTGATCAGTAGGTATTTAAAAAAACCTAAAATAATTTTAAAACTACATTATTAAAATCTAAAAATGGGCAATATCGCCGTACGCCAAACTATTGCTGCCAACCAAGAAATAGTAGCAGTTCCGAAATATCAGCGGATCTTAAAACAGCAATTACCCTGAAACAGCGCCTTATATTACTGAAAATCAATTGAGTTGACTACAATGCAGTAATTTAAGTAATAATAAAACTGTACAGATGTGGTTAAAGTTAATATAATGTTTTTTTAATTAACCCAAATTTAAGTGAATTTAAAATGTTAATTTGTTTACTATTTACTGAAATACCAAACGCGGAAGAATGTACGCTGGGATGTAGATAACAAATTATTAGGGGTGAAGGTCGCGTACATTTTTTATTTGTACGTTATAGCGAAAATTGTTTGTGGGCACTTAATGTCAAGCGATTTTTTAAAACTGTTATTGTAATAATGGACATATTGATCTTATGTTTCTTGTATACCTATACGAGTTAAAATTTATATTTTTAAAAAATATTTCTACGTTTTGAACTTTGTTGATATCGAAATTTTCAAAGGTTATACTGTGACGTTGCCAACTTAATTAGATATTAGGCGCAAACATATATTTGAAAAAAGTTTTATATTTTTGAGTCCAGACGTGGTTTTTATATTAAGGCGTAAATTTAGAAATTAGGCACAGAAAACGTCCACCTGAATAAGAATATTTATGGACTATATATATACCTATAGGTTATAAAAATCAAACATATTTAAGATAATCTATTCTGTTTTGTAATAGTATGATTCAGTACTTGTATGTGAGGGAAAGGGGGTATAACGTGTATTTATCCACTACTTCCAAAAATATAGACAAAATTTAGAGAATAAGTGGACCGGGTCATTCTCGAAATCTTATACTCCTTAAATAATGATGAAAAGAAACTCCAAGAGAAGGACGTTTACAACGCCACCCACTCTCAAATCTGCCTCTGCTATCAGTTATGTTCAATTTCATGTTTTCAAGAGTAAAATATGTTTTCGTAATATAAGGTATACACAGATATATATATATGTGTGATAGCTTGTCGCATAGTTCAGTTACTTTATCTCGTGTCATTAAACACGAAGTATGGTTATTAATTATTGCTCTTGTTATTATTAGGTACTTCTATTATCATCTGGACATTTTTTTTAAATGAATATATTGGTTATGTGTATACAAACTATTCTGTGGTATAGGTATGTATACGAGTATATGTATTTTTTTTTGTTGAGCCACATGTCCGTAATTTATATAAAAGGATTTCGTGCGAATTCGTGTATACCGAGGTGTTCAGAAAATATTATGTATTTTTATAGTATTTAAAATAAATAATTGGATTGTGTACTATCTATAGAAAAAATAAAGACGCTTTAATTCTTCTCTATATAATATTTATTGAAGACCTGCACGGGCCCATTTTTATATATTTCGAAATTTTTTCGTTTTTTTATTTTGGCCCGAGTATTCATAAATAATAGCACAGTTCTAGTATTGATTATCAAAAAAAGTTCTCAATATTACCCGACGTCCAAGAATATTTGATTTTAGTTATTTCTAAACTCTTTATCCTTCTCTTCCAATTATTTGGGTTCGGTCACCCTAGTCCTACATTTCCATTTAACTCTATTCCCCGTATCTTCTTCGCTTACCTTCTTGAGTTATTTCTAAACATTTTTAGATATTTTCGTGTTTAGAATAAACAAGAGACGACAATGTATTGTAATTTGTGAATTATATTTTTAAACAAAATGAATATAATTGAGATAATTTAAGACTTTTGTTTTATATAACTATTGATTATATACCTACTACTATCTAATAAGTAATAATCTATGGTACAATTTTAAATAAAACATTTAGAAAAGTATTTAAAATAAAATGAACCTATTTAAGTTTCTAGTGTTGATTTTTCAATTGTATGTGTAATTACAGTAAAAAAAGTCTTTCCTTTAATATGTATTTTTGCTGTTGAATACATATTTAAGTAAGCAGTAGGTATATATATATATATTTTTTGTATCTGGTGGTATGAAAATTACTTATCAAACAGTTTTAAAGTTGGTTTGTGATTCAGATCATGGAATTTAAACGTCTTTAGTGAAATTCTGTGGAATTTAATTTGATATTGTGTAGACATTGATATTTAGATTTGTTAACCAGTTATCTAAGATTCAATTTCAAAATTGTATATTTTAATGTTAATAAGAAATTGATTGTGGACAATTTGTTAATTGATTATGAGTCATAAAATACAATAGCCATTAAGGTATACAAATTACTAATTAGTATCGGTCAATCACATTAGAGTATGCAGAAGAGAAATTCTTGGTACAATTGATTATTGACCATAGAAAAGGGCGTGTATAAAGGGATTTTTAGTTTTTAATATAGAATAATATAGATTATTATAATAATCAAGTATACTGTATACCATCGCAAAAACCGTTTTTAATAGACGTCTTATTTTGAAAAATATTTTCAATTTAATAAATTGTTATAATTACTAGGTAGTTATTTACATTTTTATTAATTATCTGTATTTTATTTTTAATTAGGTACACCAAGCCTCAGTCTTTTGCTGATTGTATTGGTAATGAATTGCCTCTTGGATGGGAAGAAGCTATCGATCCAGTTATTGGGGTCTATTATATCAATCATTTCAACCGTACGTGTTTAATAATATATCAGATAATGCAATTGAATAACAATCGTCTTACAATTTTCAATATGCGTGTATGTTTTAGAATGTACCCAATTGGAAGACCCAAGGTTGGAATGGAGAGCTATCCAGGAAGCCATGTTGAGAGATTACCTTCATACAGCTCAAGATGTTTTAGAAGTAAGTACATTATGTGCATTGTTGATTAGCTTTTTTTTTATAAAAAAATACGCTAAAAATATTGTGTCACGGAGTTAAAATGTTTTTTTGATCGTACTAATATTTTTGTATTGAGATAAAATAGTTTAAAATCAATTTAACTGCATTTTGAACGATATTAAAATGTAGATTAATTAATATTAATGTTTTATATATTTATGTTAATTGTTAAAAGAATTTGCATGAAAATTATGGATGACAGTAATTTATTGATATCGTGAGAGAAAAAGAAAAAAATATTTTATGGATATGGTATGCAGTGTTACTTTTCGTACTAGTGGCCTATTCATTATTTAGTGATAGTTCTGCCCCACTTTTAGTTCAATGACAAATTCCACCGGACTAACCTGACTAGTCATAAAATGTTAACACTGCTGCGTTACCTATACGTAATTTTTCGAATTCCACGATAATTATACAGGGTGTCTGTCGACTGTCACTGTTGTACACGGTCTTTCCGGAGAAAAAAATTATATTTCGCTGTCGAATATTTTGTATACATTTATGTTACGAAATTTTTATAGTTCCTATGCACAATATAATAGTATAATATATAGTAGCTATATTGACGACGGTAGTGGGGCGTGTATATACGATGACGTAGGAAATATTTTATATTGGAATAGTTTTCATCTGTTTGACAGTGCATTTTTTGTATACACAACTATGTCTAAAAAAAAACCAGAATCAATGATAAATTGATTTATCGACCCTCATAAGTCATTGAAACCAGATAATTAGATTTTAAAATAGTACATCGTGTGATCCGCGCGCATACCATATTTCCGAGTAGGTAACTGAGTAAGTTATGTAGGTACATGTCATACTATAATATAGAATACCTAAAAAAAAAAAAAAAAATGCAGTAATTACTTTACGCGTGTAGTAAATACTTCGATAGTTTGATCTAGGTACCTACTAGGTATAACATGAATATTATCGTTAATTTTTTTATACTACACACCACTCCGGGGTACACGCACCTAAAACATTTTAAAAAATATACAATATTCGACCTCTCGCCCATTTCTTCAGCTCTCCCCACCGTCACTATGTAAGTATAGTGTGTGTTGTGTTGCAGTACGAGTATATGCAATGCAGTCGCGTGGCTTGTTTTTAAAAATAAAAATAAATTTTTATCCCCCGAAGCCGGTTCTCCGTGACGCCTGCCGTGTACCGCCCGAGGGTGGGCGGGTGATTGATGGTGATCGGTGCTGGTTGAAGGGTGATGGGGGGATTCGGCTCCGGCGAGGGAGGCGTGGTGGGGAGAGACATTTCGCCCAGGGCACAACGTGTTCTGTGGGCGCTGCGGGGCTCTCGCATCCGACCGGCCGATCGACAACGACGACGACGACGACGTTTGATACGAAAAGAATGCGGTCCCTCTGCGACGTTGCCGAGCCGTCGGCCGCCGGCCGTGCGCCTTAGAATGTGGAATGTGAAATGCACAACGCTCGCTCGCGCCGCACTGTTACCAACACGTACCTACTTGCCGCCCGCCGGTCGACGAATATAATATATCTCATTATAACACATTACACTTGAAAAAAAAAATCATTATTATTATTATTATTATTATTTTTATTTTGATTGCTCAATTCCATTCATTGCATTTTTTTTTTTTTTGTTTCGTCGGACGTCATAAATGAATATTTCTAGTTATCGTATTATATTTTGTAGGTACATTTACGTACGTACTACGTATAGATAAAGACAATTATCGCGCACATTGTATCCTATTGAAATGGAATGGAATTTTTGTTACTGAAGTAACACATTACACAACATAGCTAAAATTAAAAATTTCTTAAATTTGTTAAAAAATGGATAAATTGATTTCCATAAAAATCAATTTAATTTTCGTATCAAGCCGATACTTTTCACATTCCATAACATAGAATTATATCGTATTTGGAGATTAAATGTTCGATTATAATTAGTTTGGACTTGTGACCTTAATGACATTTGATTAACTTGTCATGTTAAGTTTTTGTTGTAAAATGGTCCGTTGTTAATGTAATAATAAATAAATATATATATAGGTATAATATACGAGTGTACTTCCTCGGTGGAGAAATTTCATAACAATCTCCTCATTTTCAGTGATATCGATGTAAACATTGTAATTTTATAGATAGTATGTACATTTGTTCGCACATTCACTTCGATGGACCCGTAAACACAATTACTAAATGTCTTGAAAATATTTTTCGTTTCGAAACTATTCAAGTTATGACTTATAACGCATTTATAATTGGGTCAAATTTTTAACATGCTGTTTTTCTTTAATAAAAACTCCATGTAATCGCATTATCCCGAGATTTTGGTTAAAATAATGTAGAGTATTTAGGTAGGGTAGGATAGAATAATGTATATTCTATATAATGTTTTTGTTTCCGATTTTTTTTGTTAAAACTCATTATGTGTAAATTATTTGGTAACGCGATGACGGAAAGTCAAACGACATATTCAGACATTCGCGATAAATACGTCGCAGAATATAATGGATTTTTATTATGTTTCCGTAATTATTTTTCTTTACAAAACCGACATAACAAATAAAAAAAAAAAAAAAAAAAAACCTTTACCGAGGAATTCTCAAACAAGTCGGTTTATTTTGAAATGAAATCGTCATTGTCAATCCACTATAATATAGGGCTGCGCGTATAAGCTATTGTGCGTGGACATAAAAATACATAAATAATAATAGTAAATAAATAAAAATCCTTCGTGGCGACTATAATATGGTAGTTCCACCGGTTACTTTATGCTACCAGTGTTACACTCGCCGAGTCTGTTGTGTGAGCGAGCGGGTCTCGGCGGCGCGGCGGTGGCTCGTTGTAAAAACGATTGAAGAACGAAGAGAAGAAAATAAAATAAAAAGTAAAACAAATGAGAGAAAAAAAAAAAACGTGGCAACGCTGCAACCGGCTACTAGTGTTACGAGCACAACACGATCGGATTGTTTTCTAAACTGAAAAAAATATAGGTATATATAATCGAAGACAATGAACCATCTGCTTGTGCCGCGGTAAAATGATTTGTACCGTTCGGAATATTAGTTATATATTTATTATGTTATGATGTATAATATTATATTAGGTATGTAGTAGGGTATAATACCCAAAAATTTGAATTTTGATAGTTTCCAATCTATCGACGTCGAATGTCAGTCGAAAAAAAACCGTATTTATTGATATGATTTGAGAGGATACCCATTATAATATACGATACCTATATAGTGTGTTTACCGTCTTAATATAAATATAAAAAAAAAAATACTCGTCTAACCAAAGATTTTCCAATCCAAACCGAATTCATACTAAAATAATTACATCATAGGTATATTCCATGTAGTACTTAAAAAAAAACATTTCTGTGCAATTCGGAAAGTCGTTACCACAAGATTTGGTGTATATATATATATAATTAAGTCTATATTGTAGTTAAAATAGCTTCAAACTGCACGTCTCAATGGCGACAAATTGTTTTTCATTGCTACTTTTTAAATTTTACATATTGTATTATGGGTCGCAACATCTGCGATTTTTAATAAGGGGTTCTGTATAGGCAATTTTTAAGAAATACTTCGAAAAATAAAAATTTAACAATTTAGAAATATTTAAGTATATTTTAAAAATAGCCCCGTACACTTATCACATTTATTTTTGTGTAATTATGAAATTTCCGCCTAAAAAACCAATAAGCGTGATAAAATTGTGGAACTTTGGAAAGTCGGATTTACAATCTCTAAACAGATTTAAGTGTGTCGGCTTGTCTTTTAGGGATCGATCGTGACATTTTTCTTTATTATTACAGATATTAATATAATTAATGTTTAAAAATTAAACATTAGGTAAATAAATAAATAAATTACATTTTTTATGATAAAAACGGCTAAAAAATAAAATAAAAGTAAACGCCTTGATCGATCTCTAGAAGACAAACTGATGAATTCAAAACAGTTTGCAGAATTGAAATCCGACTTTTCAAAGTCCCACAATTTTGTCATGCTTTTAGGTCCATTTTTCGTTGGTGTTGCGGCCCCTTACGTACAGATTATAAATTTAAAAAAATATATTAATGCAATACTCGAAAATGGATTTTCATTTGTTTGGCTAACCGCCTATTATTAACCGGTTTTATCGAATTTAGCTATTAAGTGTACATTTTTGTATTTTTGTTTTTGTTTTGTATGATTTTTATTTGATTATTATATTTTATATTTTTACATATTATTATTATAGTGTTGTAATTGTGTCGCATTTGTATAAATTGTATTACTGAAATAAATAATAGCCTGAATTGTATATATTACAATATTGGCATGTTCGTTAGTTTATATTTTATAATAAATTACGATTCTTGATTATTTTTAATTGCAAACAAATAATATGTGTTTTTATAATATATGTATCTGCCCAAAATTTAAAATATTCAATAACTTTTTCAGCTTAATGGTCCAATAAGCAGTTTTATAGTTGCATTTCTTTATTTCCGGCAAAACATACTAGTATCGTTATGATTTATATTTTTAAAAAGACTACGTGTAAAGAAAAGCTGTTTAAGTTTATCAAATAGAAATAAATCTTTTTGTTTTCTACTTTCGGTGTTTTTATTAACTATTTTTTTGCTTATTTAATAAATAATAAATAATAATGTCAATAGTTCTATATATAATTATGTTACGTATTATAAATATAATGTATAGTAGTGGTATTTATTTAAACAGTTTTTCTTATCGAATAAATAGTCTGTTTACCGAAATTTATCTCGTGACAATTTATATTGGTAAAATAATAGTAGTGTAATAGAAACCTATCGAACATGTGTAATATAGCCTAATGAAATTAAAATTGTTCCAGGAATGATTTAACTCGAAACAAATGCTTTTTTAAATGTTAAAATGCTTTTTTAATCTATTATGGTTATTATTGTAATTTAGAGATGAAATATTAATACACCGGCAATCAATTATAACTGTAATCTATATACTTATCTAAAATGTCTATTAACAATTTATTTTTCAATAGCGTAGGTATTGTACGTAATTGTACAAATATTCGAAAACGAAATTGTATTAATAACGATTAACGAACGATCTATTTGATTTGTGCCTAATAATAATATACAATTAATTTAATCTATTCAAAAAATCAGTTAGGTATTCCAATAATATTACTCATGGAATAAATTATAACCGATATTTCGATTGTGTCAAGGTTTTTATTTCAGTCGATAACACAAATTACAGACAATTATTATAATATTGTAATGTGTCGGATTTTACATTTTTACAATGACATAGGTAGGTATTACGTTGACATTACTTTATTGAATAATAACATCCATGCACCTATGTAATGTGTAATAATATTAAATGCCTAAGTAGGATTTTATTTATTTATGTATTTAGTTAACTCTAATTTTGTTAAAATAAATATGTAATCGCCACGTATCGTTTTTTATGAAAAAAAATCATTCTATGTTTTGAAACGTAAACAATTACGCATGTGCAAGTGGTGTTCAAATAATTATAAAAAATAGATTTTTGTTTGTAAATTATAGTGTATCTGGTTATATTTGGTTCATAATATTGATATATCCTACTATTCTAAGAAATAGGTATTTTATATGCACGTGTACTTTACTGGTAAAATATAATATTATACAACTGACATTTAAATTGAAGTAAGTACGGGGCACAGGGCACGTTTTTAAACGGTAATCGTATATTCATTAAAATATGTTTTTCGATGTTAGCAAGTACCTTAATTAGCTATATAGGTAATATTATTAAGTATATTAGTTTTCTAAATAATATTTTTTTCCAGTTTGGTAGATTACATCGTAACCATTGTTAAATAAAATATATTCTCAATTGTTGGTAGATAATAATAATTAACAAAACGGTTTAAAAATTTCATAACGCATTTAATTAAAATCAGGAGTATACGCGCGCGTACGTGTAGGAAGACGATAATGTTATTCTACCTGTAGCTGATTTCATAACACAGAGTGCATATTTTCGATTATTATTTATTGTTTTCTCGGGGCATGTAATAATAATACCTACCTATCTGTATTAATATTAACCACACGATTCAGATTTCGAGTTATTTTATGCTGTGGTATGCGATCGTTATATATTATAATATATTGAATTATGCTCGACAGACGACTTTAACTGCGTCGTATTTATCCTTAAACGGTTTTTATATACGTGTATAATATGTGTGTCTTAGCGAGTGTTACTTAGATAATAATATAATACCTATTATATAAGTATATACAGTATAATATGTAATGAACTGAGTAAAAAATACACAGTAGTACTTATGTCGGGAAAATCGTATGTATTATTACCAATTATTATCATAATCGTTGTCGCCGCCGTTGCGGTTCATCGTCGTAGTTGCCGGTCGGTAGGTATCTATATAGATGAAAAAGAGTTGGTATTATTGGTTGGTATAATTAGGGTCCGTATATCGTTTGCGTATTGTTCATTTACGGAGTTCATCGATTTAACAAGTTATTAAAAAAAAAAAATATCAAAAAATTACCTCTTTAAAGATCGTTTTTAAAATTTTAATATTTTTTAAATTTTCCATCAAAAAGCTTTTTTGCCCAAAAACTTCTATTCGATTCTTTCTACCGGAAAAGTTCCTGAACACATTTTAGAAATAATTAAAAAATGGCTAACGATGCATACTTTTTTGATGCGGGTTAGGTTTGAACCGGGCAATACGCAAACAATAACTGGCGCCACATATTAGGCATAATATATTGTAATCCGCGAAACTTCAACCGGTTCGCCCCACAATGTAGTAATAAACGGAAAACAATACATTTTGCAGTTGATAAAAATAAATAGCTTTTTAGAAAATGTGATCACCCGGTTTAAAATCTGTAGTTTTTTTAGGGCGGCGAGAGGGAGGGTGGTTGAACATTAGAGGGTATCTGTGAAACGATTCGTGTACCCTTGGTCGTCATGTGAAGTCTATATATATATATATATATCGCTTCGCTCGCTAACACCGTCGCGTGGTCATTGTTCTGCGCGTGTTGTTTTCCGTCTTTTCAACGTATTGTATGTGTACACATTTATGTACGATGCGACGACGGTCCCGCTGTGCGTGTGTGTGTATGTATGTACGCCCGATGGTGTGTACGGCCGCCACTTCCACCTCCACCCACCGCCGCCGCCGTGTACCGAATAGTTGGGATTCCTGAGCGCGCAAGGCCGAATTCCTCCAAGGTAGACACCCGTCCTCGCGTCGCCTCCTACTACACCTCCAGCCCGTCCGCGCGATCCCCACCAACCGCGGCCGCCCGCCGCACAGCCATCGCCGCGGCTCCAGCGCGGATGGGCAACCGAAAAACTAACCCCTTGGGTCAAATTCCGGTCCCGAGATTCTGTGCTCGCACATGACCTCAGTCTCTTCCTGCGGCTCGCGAGTCCCGCGTCTTGTATATTGTGTGTGTGTGTGTGTGTGCTCAAGTGCGTTCGTATTTTTTTTTTTCTGTACGTGTGTGTGTATATACGCGCCCGAGCGCTGCCGTCTTTTTTTCTTGCCGTCGTCGTCTCATCCGCGCGTGCTGCAGACTGCTGGTTGTCGTGGTGTTCGTACGTCAGAACCGTGTGTTCCGTGCCGCGGCCGTGTATCGCGTTTTCCGTTCGGTTTGTTATTATTGCTCGTTATTTTTTTTTTGAATACCGTTCGTTCTTCTGTTATTGAAGGAAGAGAAAAAACCTTTTTTTTTTTTAATCTGTGTGTTCGCGCGTTTATTTACGTAGTCGCCCGGTACAGCATCCGGTGTGTTCTCTGCGCGCACCAGTGTACATGCCGGCCGCCGACGACAGTTCCGCCGTCGCCGTTTGACGTGTCCCGCTGCGTTTCCGTCATCCGAGCGCGCGAAGATGTGCGCGAGCACGATGTCCTCCTATTACTGTTGCGATACTTGGCCACCGCATTGCGGTTACTCGTCTTACGACCAGATGGACATCCAATGTTATCGGGACCACAACGGACGTATTTACTACGTATACGTAAGACGACCGCAATTTTTTTTTCGAGAAACTTTCAAAATTTTTAACAGTTTTCTTTTCTTTTTTTTTTTTTTTTATTTTTTCCAACGAATCGGTTTTTCGAAAGATTTTCATTCCCCTTCCCGCACTACCCCGCCCGTCGATCTATATCGCGCACGCTTACCCATCCGTATCCTATATAACCGGTCGAAAATTAAATAACAATTTTAACCTTGACTTCTTCTTCCACGCATAGAAATGTTATTATAATATATATTATTATAATATAATGTTATTATAATATTATATACGAACGTCCGTAAACACATATACTTGTTTTTCATTTTAGAATTTAGTTAATAATATAATCTAATATTATTATTGTATACCGACGGTATATTACTCAACAGTGGTGAAAAACGTACAAAACACACAATATAATATGAACCACCTTTATTCCATTTGTGTAGATGCTTTTAAATTTTAATAATATAATAATATATCGAGTAAGCGTGTTTATTAAATACAACGTGTGACGTGTATATACGCGCACGTTGTGTTTATTTATATACCTGTATAATATGCAGTGTGTATATGTATACATTATAATGTGCACGCCGGCTCTCGAGAAACCTTCTAAAATCTAAATCATGCGAGATTTTTATTTTTAAAATTCATATTCATTGTTTTGAAAGAAATTCTTTTTTACACCGTATGCATAATATAGGTAATCAAGCGGTTTCGTCGTTACACGTTGTACTTTGCAATTTATTCATACAATTTTATCGCGTTTTATTCGTAATTAACCGTTATGTTATATTATTTACATTATAGTATATTATATATATTTTTATCGAAATATATTTCAAAATTATCATTTTTCATTATCAAATTATCAATTATCAACTTTTCAAGTTTAATTTTACACAAGTATGGTCATAGGACTAATATATCAAAATACAATGACTACCCTTGTAAACGTACTATATAGTATACGCACCTATATTCATACGTGCACAAATACTGGGCACTATGTGTGTAAATTATTTTTTTCATATAATATATATAAAAATAAAACATTTATTATACATATATTATTTATTATACCTATGTTTTTTGTTTTTTTTTTTTTTAATTCATTTATACCAACGTTTTTTTTTTTTTACTATACAGTTAAAATAATTTAATGATCACGTTTTTTTTAAAAAATCCTTTAATGAACTTGTATTTTACTATAGTATATGAATGAAGCAAACCACGCAATATTCAGTTTATGAAATTAATAGGGAGCGTAAAAATATTTGTATAATAGGTACTTTAAAAATGTGTATACATAATGATTTTCTGATTTTCTATCTACGTTTTAAAATTGAAACGACAAGCGATATTTGTACTATCCATACTAGGTATATATTATTTGTACTATATATGTTATCCTTTGGTTCTCGTATACTTCGTTCATTTTCATTAATTACAAATATTGTCTACTACTAATATCTGATTACTATTATAAATATTATAATAGGTAGTTTATTAATTTAAAAATTATTATACACACATAAAAAATAAATTAATGACTATCAGTTATTTTATAGTCTCTAGATGACCTAATTACTGGTAAACATGTCGTATTTTTTTTATATATTTTAAAGTCAAAATTACAATTAAAAAAAGAAAAAAGGTTATTTATAAAGTAATAATACAAACATGAATGCTATTTAGTAAACACGCTATATTCAAATATGGATTATACATTTAATGTTTATTAATATTAGAGTTATTATTATTTTTTTTTTTTTAGGCGAAAAAAGAAATTTATGACATAAAGCAGCAAAGGCTGTATTTAGCTCAAGACGAATACAATCACCTTAATAATGCTTTATCAACATTAAATACATCTAGAACTAGCCGTGAGTATAAATACAATATATAAAATTTCAATTTTATTACTATATTTATAGTAAAATTAATTGTAATTTGTCTGTTTTTTGTAGTTTGTTCAAGTTCTAGTAATATAAGTACAAAATATGATCCTGATTTGCTCAAGACAGATGTTGCTCATGCCAGGGAAAGGGTCACCAGGTTGAAACGTGAATTGGAACAGATCGGTGAAGAAATGTCATGTACACGGCGTGGAGTCGAAACTCTTTCAAAGTATGTTTACAATTTTTTTGGAACATTAGTAAAAGATGGAAAAATAAAATCGAGCATTTTTTTAAATTTGCAGTGTGGAGCAGAAACTCGATGGCAGTAGTTATAATGTTGTTGAAGCTCAAGCAATTGTCAACGAGTTACGAGAGATTCAACAATCATTGAGTTCTGGTCAGCGGGAACGCTCATGCTTAATGCATTCTCTAGCCAAGTTGAAAGATGATTTAACACGGCTTCAACTTTGTTCTGTTGATGATGATTTACAAACATCGTCTACTCAGCTAAGTGATAAACTAAGCACAGCTTCTCAGACAGATTTATCTGGCGAGGTATGTACTAAATTGATGATTTTATTAAATTTTACTCTGTATTGATCATTAGCTAGGAAGTTGACGTATATCCGTTCATTTACGTCATTATTAGGTTAGAGGGCAGTTGTATGTATTGATAATGATTAATAGTTATTGATGTTGTTTCTGGATTTAATTAGATTAACTGTTGGTGAATTTATATTATACTGATAAACAATTATTTAATTGTTTCTAGTTAATGCCTATGGGTACAAGACTAGCTGAAATGGCACGCCTACGTCTTGAATATGATGAAACGCGAAAACGCATTCAACATATACAGCAGCAATTAGCTGACCTCGAAGAAAAAGTCAATCCTGGACAAGAGGAGTCTGATAAAGATAGATTACTTCTGTTTCAAGAAAAAGAACAATTATTAAGAGAACTTAGAAGCATAACACCTCGTTCAAGAAGTCATCGTGAGATGATCGACATTCAAGGAGAGATCAAGAAACTCGAACAGGATTTGAATAATGCATTGGAAATGTCTAATAGAGCCATTACAGATAGGTATGATAATCATGTTTATTAAATAGTTATTAATTACGTTGTAGTAATCAATATATTTCTTATCTGTATAGACTGAGATTACACGATGAAAAACAATTGTTGTTGCATAATCTTAAGGAAAATTTGCGATTAATGACACAATTAGAATCGCAATTGAAAACATTGTCAGCGTCTACCCTATCAGTCAGTTCGAGTTCAAGTTTGGGTTCCTTGTCTACGGCTAGCAGTAAGGGTTCACTTAGTAGTGGTCTTAGTTTTACTGACATTTATGGTGGGCCTCAATGTTTGGCCCCAGCTACATATGATCGGCCAGTTGATATGGCTGATTTACATAAAAGGTAAATTATTGATTAAAGAATAATTGTAAAAAAAAGGATTTTTATCTAATGTTTTTATACATTAATATGTTTATCTGTAAACAGAGTTGAAAGACTTTTGCGAGATGACACACAACCACCGGCTTATGAAAATACAGGTGATTTATCTAATGCTGTACCCAATGTTAGTGGTGTGCCATATTCTAGAAGTTGTCGTCCTACAAGTCCTCCGCTTTCACCCATATCTGAGACGCCACCTAGGAGTGTATCAGCTGCAGTTAGTGATGAGTCAGTAGCTGGAGATTCGGGTGTATTCGAAGCCAGTCATAAGTCTAATTTCAGTACCGAAACTTCACAAGTTCAAATCAGACTGAGGTATATTAAAATTAAAATTAGAAATTAAAAATAAATTTCAATTAGTAATAGTATTTACATTTTCTTTTAGATATTCAATATCAGAACAAGTGTTACATGTTTGTATCGAAAGATTGCGGAATGTAATAGCACTATCTATAGCAGAATCATGGCAATTGTAAATAATCAAAATATATTAAAACATTTATTTTATTTTTCCTTTACAATGCTATTTTTGTTTAGATATGTGAAAATTGTACTCTTGCCAAGTGGTTCAAATCCTTCACTAAGCGGTTGTACTAAGCCCATATCGGATTTGTCTAAACCTAGATTTGGCGATAGTTTTGCGTTTAATTTGCCAGCTAACAAATTATGTACAAAAACTTTACAGGTTAATGTCTGGGGATTAGGTCCTGATGACATAACTGAATGTTTGGTAAGTTTTATTATATAAAAATATGTTAATTAGATACTAATTAATGTTTGTCAATATTTATAGGCATGTGCTCAAGTGAGTCTAGCTGAATTTAATGAGACTGAGAACAACTCTTGGTGTAAATGGTATAACCTTTTGAGTTTAAAATTCATGCATAATGGTGGTTCTCTACCCTCCATTCTGCTCAAGGATGACGGTGGAGGTTCTGATGATTCTACCATAATATCTTCTCAAACGTCAACACTTACACGGAATCAAGGTATATTTTGTATTTATATTACATAATTAATATAATTTGTTATTATTATGGTTGTTTAATGTGATGTTTATGTATGTATTAGGTTGTTGTGAAGAAAATGATGCAAAATTTATTAATGTTGATAATTTAAATGGAAATGAAGTAGAATATGATGATGGTGACTCAGATGATAGTGTAAGTGATGACGATGATGAAGATGAAGATGATGATATTGAAATTTATCAGTTAGCTGATGGAAAAAAAGAATTAGAACAAGTATTGGAAATTCCTGTAAGTGTTAAATATTAAATATCTAATTTCTTTTATTATTTAGACTACTTAATCAACTTGATTAATTTAAATTTAAATTCAATTAATAATGTAATGAAATTATTTATTAATGATAATGATAGTTTATTATATTTACACCAATTATGAGAATAAATATATATACTAATAAGCTTAAATGTGAATATATATTATATTTTTTATATTTTTAGAACAAGGAAAATGATACAGAAGACAAGGAAACTAATACTGAATGTGCCTTCAGTGGTAGCAATGGGGAAACTAGCAGAGTACCTACAATTGTTATCAAAAGATCCCAAACATTTTCACCAACTGCTAAAAACCAGTATATTTGTAAAGTAAGTCAAATATTGATAGTAAGGATCTGATTAGGATAGTTTTAATTAAATTAAAAATTAAAAATTACTAATTTATTTTATAGTTAAATCGAAGTGATAGTGACAGTGCCATGAACTTGTATAGACGACACATTTCATCCAGTGCTAGTATGAAAGGTATCGGAGGTAGTAATGCTGATATAGCTTTCCGTCGTAATTGCTTAGAACGAAGATCATTACGAGTTGGCCGAGCACTCGGTACATCACCTAATAGATGTGTGCCAACTGTATCTAGTACTTCTTGGTGTCGCGCTCCAAGGACGTCTATTGATCTGGAGTTGGATAGACAGGCTCAGCATGCTAGGTTATTATCGCTCAATGATGAAATATCCAGGCTTAGACAATTAAAAAATACATTGGAAATAGCCAAAGAAACAGGTGATACTGATGTAGCAGCTTGGGTTTTGGAAGATGAAGAATTTCAAAATCTTGTAAAAGATGTATGTGTTTTTTTTTTTTTTTTGATAATATTTTATTGTTATTTTTGCTAATTGATTACTATTTAAATAGGCTGGAAATAAGACCCTCGACGAAAAGAAAGTAGAACGACGGTTGAAGAGAGCATCACAAAAATTGTACAATTTAAGAAAAAGTAAAGCTGGCCAAGGAAAACCTGACATTATTTCTTTTAAGTGAGTAAAAAAAAAAAAAAATAAATAATAAACATTACTATTTTGGTGATATTAATTATTAATATTTGTTTTTATAGAGAAAAAATGGCTTTCTTTACTCGACCTGGCGTTTCAGTACCTGTTCCCCCTACAAAATCTTCTCAAGACCCAAAGTCTACAGAAACACGGTATCAATATACTGTGGACAGGGTATATGGAGTAGAGGTTTAGTTATATTTTTATTATTTGTAAACTAACACAAAAAAATCCCACCTGCCGTTATTTAAAGACTTGTACATAAAACAAATAAAAAAAAAAAAAAAAGAAAGAAAAAAAGAGTAGAAAATGTATTGATTTATATTACATATTGTAATATATTCAGTTACATTATTGTTTTTATTTTTTAGTTAAATTTTATTTATTGTTATTTCCTTATTATTATTATTGTTAAAAATTTTTTAAAAAAAACAAGAACAAAGAATAATATTTTGTATGTGCCTTAATTTTATAGATTTTAGCTAAGTAGATTTAGGTGTAAGTATTTAAACATTGAAATTTGCCATAATTTATTGTTATTATTATTTTAATAATACTGTGTATGTATAAAACGAAACCAATTAATTTTAGATCTGATAGTTTATTTTATACATATATTTTTCGTTCTAACCATATGAGTGGTTTCAAATTAGTTTTTAATTGTATTTAATTTTTATGTATATAGAATATTTATTCTCTTATTTGAGAAATACAAATTCAATATTTTACATTTTTGGCTGTGACTAAACGTTATAAATAGTAACCAAATTAAGGTTTCATTTGCTGAATCACGCCTTTGTAATTGTTAATTTTTTATGGGTGCTATAATTCGGTTTGTCAAAAATTGTATTAATCTGTCAAACTCGAATTTATATAAGAACAATATCCTTTGTAAAACGAATCAGGGTAAAACTAATTTAATTCGTAGAATTTTGTAAAAACAATTTCGTGATGTTTAAAAAAGAAAGTTAAAATTTATATATTTAATATATATACCCATATTTATAATATATTGTGTTAGTTTTTGTACATTTTTTTTTCTATTTATAATAGTTGTTTTGTTGAGGTATTTTTTTTCTTTATCTATTTTTTGTGCATATTGTACATATTATATATATAAACAATTACCTAAAACCTAACAAACTCGTAAATTATGTTAATACTAGAATTTATTATCATAATAATGTATGTTGCTTAAACAAAATGTATGACCTAATAAACGAGTTGGGACAGAATAATAATTATTTTTACAATATTTTGTGTATAATGTATACATTTAATTAAATAACAACTGTATATTGTTGGTGTCACCTAAGTTTTCAAAGTGTGCATAGTGTTATTGTACATGTATATTATTTAACAGTGTATAATATGTGAGCTAAATAATCACACTTTTTTAATATTCTCCTAAATGGTAAAAAGATAATGAAAATAGTAATTACGCCTATAATTATTTGGTGAAATTATGATATGCACACTTAAATGATTATTATTTATTTGTAATGTTGTAAGGATGATTCATCTTTAAATTATTTATTGGGAAAAAAACCAATATGTTTTTAATTAAACATATTGAAGTGTCAATGTTTTGTTTTTTAATTTAAAATGTGATTAAGTATAGTAGGTATGTATTATATTATGTTTATATTTCAACAATGGACATTTAAAATTATACAATCTTGAATCGAGTTTTCATTGATCAAAAAATTTGTTTTCTTTAATTTACATTATAAATTTTATTTTATTAATTAATTAATAGTGTATTCATATAATTTGACACCAATATTCACTATTCATTGTTCAAAATATCTAAATGTGCAGTGAAGTTCATAACAAGTATTGTAGTGAAATGTTATTGACCCGATAGAAACACCATAATCTAAACGAATTCGTTGTATTTGAGTTTGAGAATAAGTTTTCTATAAATATAGTGTTTTAAGATTTGTGATTATCTTGAAATTTTAAATGATAGAAAAAGAAAATATATGTTTTTTTATTACAGATTATTTTTTAAATTCCTAATTTGAGATTTACAATAGTCATCAATAGTACATCTGAATTTTTACAAACATTTTTATTACCATCAATAAAAACAATAATAGATTAAATTATGTGTTGTTGTGTTGACAGTGAATGTTCCTGTGCTCTTTTTCATATTTATTTTTACCAATTAATTAAAAAACAAATCCATGTTTGAATAGTCTTTTCTGTGTCATTAGGTACTTGTTCATTGTTCGCTGTGTGTTTTAAAACTGTTTTATAACTGTTATCTAGTTTTTTTCATTGAACTTTAAAATTTGTAGTATTCTACAAAACTTGCGAGTTATTTTAATCTTTAATCGTTTTTTCAAGCACTCGGTTTACGAATCCTCTTCTGCCGGCTGTTTTCTCAGAGACTTTAACGCTAGGTACCGTTGTTACATACTTGGGTGGCTGTCATTTACACACGTTAGGTTGCCGTTTCTCTCAATCTTAGGCGTTATTCAAACTAAACCTTAAATTACCTATTTATTAGTTATTTACTACTGGCCATTTTTATTTTTCACTCGTCTCTTTTACTTTGTCTTTGTTAACATGTCGGTTTTCTCCTGCTCTCATCCGCTCTGCTTCAACTACTTTAAAGGGACCAGCTACAACCTCTGCGAAAAATATTTCTACACCATCTATTCAAAATAAAATAACCATACATCTCCCTTTTCTTTAAAATCACAAGCAACAAATGATAATATTCTATAGAGTCTAGACGATTGCTGAATTACGTAAATCTCAGAATGTCTAAAATTAAAACACTCGGTGATGAATGAAAATTTCGTCTTGATTGTTTAACTCGGTTAAATTCCCAGAACGATTTCGACGTACACTATAGTTGCTCAAATTGTGGTACATTTTGGTTTATATAGTTTGGAATATTAGATTTAAAAAAAATCTAATTTTGAACACATTGAAGTTTAAATCCATAAAAAAAAGTTATTACACTAGGGAATTTTGGTTCAAAATATTATGAGTTTATTAACATGGTCTGTCTGTTAAATTATAATTCACCACGTCTTAAGGGGTTGTATATAGCAGTGACGGCTCGTGTGTAGGGGCGACAAGGCGATCGTCCCCCTCTAAAATTTTAACAAATTAATTATTAACAAGTTAGATATTGATTTAAATATTAACAATTATTTATATTTACATAGTAATGCATTTTCAAAATATTATTATCGGAAGTAATTGGAGTTTAAAAATATATGTAGGTAATAGCACGGTTGAAATAGGTACTTATTATTCATCTGCGAGGTTATCAAGTATCGAACAGCGCGCTCAGCTCTGGGGCGACGTTGACAATCGCCCGTCATAACTATATGATCAAAACATAAAAACAGGAGGGAGTAGGCAATTATTAAATTATGCCAGTATTCGGCAATAATGCGGCCGTCGGAGCGATTCGAATAATCGCCCGACGTGCATGTGGACTGCAGAACAATACTGAATAAGTTAATGTGTACTTACTGTGTGCACATTTACTTTATTTCTTTATTATTTTATTACTAGTGTATATATTATATTATTATAATGTAGGAGGTAAAAATTCAGTATCATATTAACAGAAAATTGGAATAAAACAACTTGGAAGACATGTTTAGTGAAATGAAAGATAAATTTTGAGTTTAAAACGTACAAGTTTTATTATTTTATAATTTTCGGTTTTTTTAAAACGTATTTACCCATATTTTTGTTTCTCTATATGGTACGTATTAATGTTGGTAAATAACTTTTAAACTGGTACATAATTAATATATTGTATTCTATGCTATTCAAAAATGAATAATTTTTAACCGCCCTCCTACTTTTAAAGTACTGGTATATAGGCAATATTTCAAAGAGGTTCAAGAAAAATGAAAACAATTAAAAAATGTTTAGACGTGTTTCAAAAGTATTTTATAAGTGGTCCTACTTATCAGTTCCAGTTTTTATTTTTGTGCAAGTACTAATCAGTAATCACTCGTATTTATAAACTATCCTGTTTACATATTATACAGGCCAACTAAAACTACCATTTCAATAATTTACGTCAGTTTTAAGGGGTTATGTTATAGTTATGCATTGGAAATTTTTAAAACCGGGCGAGTGCATTGTTCTGTGATAAGTAAACTATCGTTGGTGTATGCATCACACGGGCTACTAATATGGTATACATGTTGCCGGCACGTGCATGTACAAGCTATCTGGATAATTTATTTTATTTTTATTGATTTAGTGTTTAGATTTATGAGTCTGACAAAATTATGAGTAGGTATACTTATCATGTTCCGATTTTAATTCTGAAAATATATTAAGATTTTGTAGGTTTTTTTACTAAAGAACGTCGGGAATAATTTTTTTATATTATGTTATTATGATATAATAGGTATTATAGGTATAATATGCATTCGTGAAAAACGCCGAACAACTGGGTTGTATCCCCGTTTAGATGTTTACACGTCCATTACACATAAAAATTAATTGTTAGATGTTCATTGATCTTAAAATTTCTGAAAAATTACCAATACAAAACCCATTAAAAATGGTGGGTGCAAAGGTAGAAATCCATTAAAACTTCAGGGGGGGGGGCTGACATTTTTAACATCGATGTGAGCCGTGGGGGCTTTGCGCCCAAACCCCCACCACACAGCTAAAAACCACTGTCTACAGCTCAAAACACACATTTTTTTACATTTATACATATAACTGCAATACAAATATAATAATCAAATGTAGTTATAGGTACTTTTAATATTTAAAACAATATTATAATTTAATTAAATTGCATTCGTCTTAATATTATTGTTCTATTTTTTTTTTCAGCAAATTTATCATTAATTTCTATGCTGTTTATATTTTTTGATAGCTAGTTGTTTTTCAATATTAGGTATTATACTCATAATCACATCACATAATATATAGTGTTATCAAATCTGTGGCAATCACGGATTGTGATATTCGGCCATATTTATTACTTTGGTATGGTTAGTGGTTATATCTATTGTACATTTTTAACGATTTCCTTTCATAAAATAAATTATCACATATTTTTAAAAATAGCAATGAGTCCTCAAATATCCGAAATCAAAATGGGAAAAAAATTATTATGACATAAATATTTTTAGGAAGCTAATGAAATATTTAGGGGACTAATGAAAAATTTGTGGGGACTTAGCCCCCCTCCTATTTCCGCCTATGGGAGGGTGTATGTTCTCTTAAATGAAAGATGTTTAATTATTTTAAAAGAAAAAAAGCTTTTATTGTGCCTATGTTGTGAAGAGATTTTCTTCTTCTACGCCTTCTCACCCTAGTCGGCTACCCTAGTCCTACACCTGATACATAACTCGATCTCTCGCATCGTCTTGTCACATAAAATACCTGACGCTTCTCTTCACTTTATCCATCCATATTCGATCCTGTGTTTCATATCTCCCTAGAAACCACCATCATCCTTTTGTAGAAAGGATCTTGAATACTTGAATTTTTCAACCGAATCCACTTCATCCCCACTCAACTTCATTACTTGCTCTTATCTATTTGCTATGTGTTCAATTTCTGCAGGTCCCAGCAGTGATATTTGTGTACATTATTAAATACATTTTTATTTTATTTTGGATAAAGAAATATAATCATATTGGTTTTCAAAATGTGTTTATTTTATATAATTAATATACAATTTTGAATAAATATAATTATTGTCAAAAAAACAAATTTCATAATATTTGTACTTAAACGTAATTTGTTGCAGTCCACAGTCCATTCTTTGAGTTTTTTTTTTTTTTTATAATTTCGAACAATTGACTAGAAAAAGAAAATTATTAGTAATCCAATTCCCAAAATCCCATTATATTCTAAAATAATACCATAAATTGCATTTTAATTATTCCAAATTTAGGATTTTTTTCTTGCCAAAGTAAAGGACTGAAATAATGTTTAGTAGAAAACAGTCGGTTAAATAACTAGAAAGCTTAATAGATATTTTGAATTTACAAACACCAATTTAATTAATTTTAGTGAGATTTATCAAAAAGATAACAAACAATTTATGATCTGACCAACCATTGAAAAGATAGAATAGGTATATGATAGACATAATTTTTAATTCATTGATTTGGTATTTTCGAACAATCGCTTAGTTGAAAAGAATCAAAAATTTGACTTGTGCTTTTAAAATTGTTTCAAAACTATATTTAGTTTGTAGATATAACACAGAACATTATAATGATTATTGCTATTGGCTGCATTATGATTTCATGTTTCAAAATTTATTTTTAAATCAAAATCTCATTATTATTTAGGTAGGTACCTATAACAAATAATATAAATCCAAATTCATCGTGATTGTGTATTGATTATGATTATATTTGATTAAATGATGAATTTCTATTACCTATTAAAAACAAACGACAAATTATTGTTTCAATAAATTATTGAAAACAATACTTAAATGTCATTATAATGACATTACTGACATGACATCCTTTGATGGGTATTATGCAATTTTCAATTATATACGCAAGTAATATTATATTATATAATAAATAAGTAATAATCAATAAAAATACTCAGTGAGTTTTTAAACGTAGATGTATAAAATGGGTATATATTTAATATGTTGATCTATAAGAATGTAATATTTATTTAAAAAAAACTAAAAAAATGATTTAACTGCACTAAAATATAGTAAAACGTTCTTTTTATTAAATCAATTCAATAATATACAATAACAATTATATAAATTATTTATCAATACAATATGGAATATAAATAGGAAACCTATACCACAAAATCATCAATGAATACCTATAAAGTGTTAAGCGGCCCATACACGATCAATATTATTGCTCAATATTTGATATTGACAGTGTATGGATCATATTGAAGACGTGTTCAATATATTGAAACAATCAAAATTATTTTGATATTTATTGATAGATTGTCAATATTATTAGGTTCTGGAATGTGTTTCCGGTAGCCAAATAACGTAAAGCAATAGACAGTCTTAGACTTGCTGGTATAGCTTCTCGCATTGACGTATTTTGTTTTTTAATAAATGGATTAACCAAAGCTAAAATTTCATCAAAACATTCATCATCCATTCTTAAAAAAATTTTGAAATCATTTCTTTCAAAATTACGTAACTCTGTTAATAGCTTCTCGTGAGTATAATATTGTCTATTTTTCAGCCACTCTTTTGACCAAGTTCTTCGTTGTTTTTTTACCTTTTTTGGTTTTTTTTTTCATCAAGTGATAAGGCAAAAGCAATAGCAACAATCGCGTTATTTTCGGTAGACATTTTGACCGAAACTAAACAATATATTCAATATTATTGATCGTGTGAGTGCAAACAAAATTGAAAAATTTATTGATATAAATATTGAGCAATAATATTGATCGTGTATGGGCCGCTTTAGAAAAACATATTATGGGTAGATCTTGGCAAATTGATTATGGCTTTATATTTTATAATCATTTTCCTGAATAAATTAATTTATTCGAGTTGCTGTAATCTTGGATTTTAGATACAGGATTGTCGATATATAATATTACAAATTATGATATTTTTTTTCAAAGTTAGAAACAACGGTTATAGTGGGTGAAGGTGTATAGTAAATTTCAAAACATTTTTAATTTAGGGAATGCCACACCATTTTCAATATTTTCGATATTATGTATAGCCGAATAATTATTTTGGTACCAAAAAAGAGGCGAAAACTTAAATTATGATCGTACGCCAGTTTTTTAAATTTAATGCGAAATTGTAGTTTATATTATACAGTGTTTAAAATGAGATTTTTTCATGTTTTTCAACAGTTAATAGAACGCGATAAAATTAACTAATTTATTTAAAAACGCTGGCATACTATGTATATTATTATAGCGTATTAGATATTGAAAATGCGTTGACGTGTTTCTTTTTTACAAATAAACGACGTGATTATATAACGATAAAAATGGTATTGACACAGAACGATTTTTTCGAATCGTTGGATTTTAATTTTTCTTAAAATTGCATAAGAATTCCCCCCCCCCCCCATGCAGAACTCCTTAAAAGCGGGCGTATGCATATAGTGTCCTCTTAATTGTGTAATCTCTCGGAATAAAAATGTAATAAATAGATATAAATAATAAAAGCTCAAACAAACAATTTCTCAGTCAGGGCACGGCAACTTGCATAGAAACGACGTTATACCTACAATTATAAATTATTCCATTTCATAATAATTTAGTTACATGGTGTACACAAACGGAACAAGGGTCTGGTTTGTATACATTTTGGTCAGAATATTAAGAACTATATATACATATATATATTATATAACATTGCAACAGTGTAGACGACAAATTAGCAGCTCTACTATTTATTTATTTAAACCAACACGGTTTTGGTTGAATTTCCCTTTCAAAAGCCTATATATATATATGTTTACGCTCAGGGGATGTATATATATAAATTAAAGACAGTTGGACATTTCGTGGTCGGTGGTATATGCGATGGTCGGGTAAAGGATAATAAAAGGACGAATGTTGAATTTGTGCGAAGTACATATTAATACAATCATCATTCCGCAGATAAATATGTATACTTACTTATAAACGCATAACAATATAAATGATAAATAACGCGGTAAGTTCGATTAATATATCAATGAGGGGAAAGAGTTATCAGGTTATGCGCGTTTACCTATAATTCCGTAGAAGTATAATTCATTTTAAAAACATAATATGTACAGGGGTTAAAGTGGTGGGGGGGGGCGCAGGGGGGGACTTAGTTCCCTTACCTCCAAGAGTGCGCTGGTAAAGCGAAATTGACTGAAGGAATTTAAGTCGTGTTTAGTCCATTTTGATTTTAGTCATAACAATAAGCATTATGATCGCACACTAGAATATAAGACATATTATGGTTTAGTGTCACCACAATAGTCTGCACACATCGCATAGTCTAATCAAAGTAAAACCACCACTCGTCAAAATGTCGTCCGACGTGTAGGACGTTGTTATTCCTGTTTTATGGTTTCTTTTAAGAGAAATTGAACAGGAAGAAAATAAAAAAAAAAAAAACCTTTTGGTTCATCCTTTGAACTTGAAACGAACTGATAATAGAACAATTAAATATTATTCATATTATATTATATCGCATATTATTGTATAATATATTCGTGAACATTTTTATCCGATATTTCTGTCCATAATTATTGTTCCTGTACGTTTCTGTTGCAATAGTTTTTGTTTTTTGTAATCATAATTACGATTAACTGACTCTTTTGTACCGATGATGATATTACATTTTCGATGTTGATTTCATGCTCAATCGACATTTTATAATCCTATTGAATAAAATAATATTTTAAATATGGTACCTACTACTTATTTAATTTGTAAAACTTATTTTTAAATAAAATGTAATATAAAATTATTATATATAATAATGTTTATAATTAATATAAATATATAATTACCTACCTTTATATTGTAGATGATTTAGCATAAATAAATAATTTTTGGTAAAATTTTGATGTAATTATCAAGCGACTGCTTGATTAAGACTAACCAAAATAGCACACGTTCTATTTCAATAAAGCATCATTAGAAGAGTCATGACTAAATGCAAACATGTTTTGTTTTGTCTGCGCTTTATCAGTGTGCTTGTCGTCAATGAAAAACACGCGTTTTATTTTTCGTTTGTCACAATAAAGCGCCTTAAGTAGCTTTAAAGCATTTTTGCTCTACCAGTGTGCGGTCAGCCTAACGGTGGTTAAAAAGCGTCCCCTTTAACAATTTTTCCGGAAGATACTCCGGAACGCTAAAATTACAATCAAATATTAATCAATATAATTCAGAATTCCGTTGAAATTAAATCTTAAGTTTTTACTTTTTTTTTTTTTTTTTTTTTTTATCAAATTTTAAAATATATTATTTTTTTTTAATAAAAATGTGTTTTATAAAAATAATGGATTGAGATAGGTAGGTACATGCACCAGTCGTGTTACTTTAAACTTGCTTATTTTACTTTAAAATACATATCTGTATACTAAGATAATAATAATATTATATAATATAATATATATATTTTTTATGTATGTTACATTTTTATGAATTTCTGTTATTTAATGTTAAAAAAAAAACATATACTAAAGAAAATATACAATTTATGTTCCTATTTAAGTAATTTATAATCGTTTTATTTTAAAATAGTTTTTTATTAAATAACGTAAAATTGAGCTTTATACATATGCATATATGTATATATATATATAGGTACACAGTGTGATTTTTTAATCATTCTCACCCTCAATTTTAACCGTGTATAATGAGTAAATTTGAATTTTTTCTTTTTCAATTTAATGTACTTAAATAATTTAATAATTTAATACTTTAATAAAATAATTGATTTTTATACTAATTTTTATCTGTATGATTTTCTTAGTCTTTTAGTTTTCTTAAATGGCAACCTTACTTGTATAACTTTATACTATGAAAAAAATATTCTCTTCCAAATTTTAAATTTTTATAAAAATTATTTATATCATAAAATGCAGTTATTTTAATGTTGCATGAAAAAAATTTCAAATTTATTTATTTATTGCGGTTAAAAGTAGGGTGAGCATGCTTAAACAAATCACTCTGTATATGTACATATTACATACCTATACACTATACATATAATGATATATGGAACGCTTATAACTTCTTATTATTATAAAGAGTTATAATAATTTATTATAACTCCTATAACTCTCTTATAATTCCAAGGGGACATTAGTCCTTCTTCATATTTTTTTTCCACTTGAGCCCTGATTATGTATTTTGTTAAATAATGGAATGAAAACGATACCAGAAATGTATAAATTGTTAACGGAAATGTATTATATAAAGACGAGTAAAGACTTATTATTATTATTGTACACTGTACAGCTTGAGTTAATGAAAAACAATCAATATGTATAGGTACTTAAGTTAGTTGGGCTAAAAACTTTGGCTAAAATAGTTAATAGTTAACAAAAAATTATTAAAAAGTTTGAATGGAAATAAATATAAACTGAATTCAGTTAAAAGTAGTTATTTTATTTTTATATTTCATTAAAAAAAGGGATTAAAATCTTTCAAATTATTTAAAAATGTGTAGAATATTTGTCCACATTTTTTTTAATGTAGGACACCAATTCTTTTTTGAATTTTTAGTGAGTGACCTTAAGTGTAGACCTATATATATATATATATATATATATATAGGAACATACAATTGTACAAAGGCGTTTTTTCAAATGATGGTAGTGGGACTATTAGAATATATATATAGAACAATTTCATAACTTGCAATATATGCCGATTTTTTGATATTATTGGAAAATAGGAACTGAAGACTTTAAATTCGTATTTGTTATATTGTGAGTGGTATTTGCAGTAATTTTCCCTCATATAATCCCTATAAAAGACTCAATAAGGTGTCCCAAAGGTTTAAACAGCAAAACTTTTGGAAATAAACTACTCATGAGTGAAATTAAAAACTTAGTTCAAAATTTGGTTTTCAATTTCATTCAATAGGTTGTTGAAAACGTGAACTTTTATACGTACATCTGGCATTTTGACTTTATTGAAAAATTGAATACACTACAAAATGTATTTACCTGAAACATCTACTTATATAACTTTGATAGTTCACAATATTTTTCAATATCCTTGTAATTTCAGTTTGTTTGGAAATAAAAAATAATACCTGGCATTAAATATACCCGGGATATATATTTATATTTTGGGTAGGAACATTTTGTGGTTAAATCCATTTTTCATGTAAATATTCAAAGAATTCTTCTTTTTATTTCACTAAAGGCTTGCAAGTTTTGTCGTATCGATAAAATCATAGACACAAATAGGTAATTTAAATGGGGGGAGGGGGTCTTCAGCCCTACCATTTTTTTTACCAAAAATTAAAAGTTGGGGCTTTGTCTCAATAATACATTTGAATGATCCAAAATAATCATTAAATTATGATTTTTAGTTATAATCACTAAGCTGTATAATGTTGCAAGATAAAAGCTTAATTAAATAAAAAAAAAAAACACAATCATATAAAATAATAAATTTACAAAAATTTAATTTTAATTAGTAATTATAAACTCTTTAATTACTTCTTCTTTGAGTGTTCGCAAAATCATTTAAGACCGATATGTTTATATATATATATATATATATATTATTACATTGCCATTATATGTGTATATATATTGCTAAACACGATACTTATAACTTCTGCCTCAACTATCTGTAGAATGCTATCATTATTTTATTTTACAGTATGATCCTTAATGGTTCATTTTGTAACATTTTTTTTTTAAATTAAAAATATAATTAACTAGGTAAGTTCGAAGTGCGTAAATACGTAAGTTCTACTTGTTTACCATATTATTAGAAGATGTTTAAGAGTATAACAATACGTTAATATTAATACGCCTGAGTGAAAAATATAATATTGAGGTTGGAATTAAATACGTAAGCAAAGTGTAATAATGAATAATGAATAATGATGGGTTAGTTTGATTTACAATAATATTTTACTCGGATGTCAGACAGTTAAACGCCATACGTACGATTTCTATCATACAGGCATCGGGTACAAAACATAACAAATATACGTTTTGGGTTAAACAGTTTAAAAAAAAACTCCGTGACAATTTCATGTATTGTGTCTACATTATCGTGCTAAACACAAGCATAAAACTAAAACTAAATATTATTTTCGATAATGGTAATAGGTTTATTGTTTATGAGTACGCTGTACAAAATAATATACAAAATGTTCAAAATCTTTGAAATTTTTTTTATAAAATACGAGTATACCCTTTGTTTTTTTAAATATTTTTTTCAAAATATTTTCATGTAGGTATTATAATATGTTCGTATGGGTCATATATTTGAACCTTTTTCTATACAAAAATTACATTAATACGATAATAAATCCGGGGGGGCTTAGCTCTCCAAGCTCCATTTGCGCCTGTGGTCAAAATAGACATCCACTCCTCTCTCTTTATTGCCAAAGTATTCATATGTGAATACTTGTTGCATCCAGCCATATTCATCATCTCTACTGTAAATGTCTTCATTTTCCTTTGTATCCATTGATTCTTCCTTCCATTTGTTGGTTATGTAGGGGTTATGTTTTATTAAGTTTTCCGCTTCTTGATCTAATGACAGATAATGATTCTTTTCTCCCCTATTATTTGGAAAATATCTGAATTGTTCTTCTTTTCAGTCCAACTAATATGAAGTGATCTTTTCCAAGTCCACATTTCCATTGTTTCTAGTTTTATTTTATTTTGTATACCGTGAAGGTCCAAGTTTCACAACCGTACAATAAAATACGTAGCTCTTGGCAAAGTTTTTTTCGGGTTTTTTCTGTTCGTGAATAGTTGTTTCGTTTTTGTGTGAAGGTTCTCTTTGCCATGGCTATTCATTGTCTTATTTATACCGAACATCTGCTGTCACTCAGGGAAGGATTTGAAGGTAATTTAAGGGGATGGCGAATAGGGTTAGTTAAGAAATAAAGGACTAATCCCTATTCAAAATCAATTTTATACTCCTCAAATAATGATAAAAAAAAATTCCAATGAGCGAGCGATCTTCACGTTGTCCCCTCTCAAATCTGTTCCCGCTGTCACTGATTAGTGTAATTTCCAAATATTTATACTGTTGTACCTGATAAATTATTTGGTTATCTAATTGTATGTTAACAATGGGGATTTTGCTCTCTTTACTTACCATATAGTTACTACTATGACTTTTGTTTTCTTTATATTGATCTTCATAAGGTATCGATTTAAGATGTCATTAAATGTAGCAAGTAATATTTGCATGTTTCTTGTTGTTCTTGTTACCATGGTAATATCATCAGCAAATCTGATATCTTTCCATTTATTTTTACACCTTTAGCTTTTACTCCGAGTTCTTTAAGAACTTCTTTTATGAATATATTATATAAATATGGTGACAAGGAACAGCATTGTCTCACTCATTTTAGTAAAATAGTTATATAATCTATTTATTTTTTTTTGGAAAAAAAAACATTTTAAAATCACAATAGTGTTATATTATATTATATTACTTTCTAATAATGAGAATTATTATTAATATTTTAACAATGTTCTATTTTACCGGGCTTAGTGTTAAAAATGTAATTATTTACATTTTTATTTTCATGAAAAATGGATTTCATTACTGCGTGATTTATTGCTGTGTGATAGCTAGGTGACTTAAATTACCAGTAAATTGAAAAAATTACACTGATCTAATAGCAAAATACAGTTTTTTGATGTTGATAAATCTTGCAGTAAAATTAAGTTTTTAATAGGTACATTCAGAAATCAAAATTAAATAAGAATGCTAGGTATTATAACAGTTGTCATAGTTACAGATTTATTACACCGAATCGAGAGCTCCGCTCAGAATCGTTATATCGAATAAAATGATTAATCATTGATTTTAAATTCAAAAATTGCACCAAATGTATTCTATTCAATGACGAGCAAACTGCTTTTTTTCCTTATTCACTGATTTTTTTTTAAAATTTTATAGAACAACATCATTTTTATTCTGTTATTTATATAATAAAAATGTTGACCAAAGAACTATTGATGACACTATTAACATAATCTCTGTGAATTAATATTTTAAAACTTTATAATATGAATTCGAAATACATAAAGCCCATAGAATAAAAAAATTTCTAATAAAAATTATATAATAATAATATATTCAGAAGTTTACTTTTCGAGCTTTGCATATACTTATACTAAGCCGGATCATATTTTCCTTTTTGTATCATTATAATGTATGTGTATTATTGTTTACATACTTTTCTAAAAGTTTTCTGGAAAAAAATTAAACATAAAAAATGAAGTGCGAGTATCAATAAAGCTTAACAGTGATTTCCGTTTGAAGATAACATATACATATTTAAAACTATTTTTTTTTAACTTTGGATTATATTTGACATTTTAATAAGGCAGTTTTTTGACATTTTTGTGATGAAAAAATATTCGTGGTGGCAGGCGGCAGCGTATACATTATTATAGACATAGGTGTGCGCATGCGTTATAATAAGGGTAGTTATTTGACTACCCTATGAACTTCTACATTCTGAAAAATATTGTGTTGTAATGATGATGTAAGTTTTTATTAAGTGTGATATACATATATATTTCTACACGTTTCAAAAGGCAGAAAAACACCATCGATAATGGTGTTTTCGGGTAGAAAGATTTCTCAGGAGATTTCTAATACAAAATTTTACTTTTGTTGGTAACATGAAAGATATATTTTTTCGACTTTCCCATTATTTTTTTTAATTTATATTATACTTATAAAGGAAAATTATAAAAAAAAAAAAACGAAAAATTATCGGGAAATATGGATCGAGTGATTTTTATTATTTTGTTATAAATTCGAAAATAATAATGTTAGAGACTTGAAATTTTCACCTAATAATTATTTTAGCACTATATTAACAAAAAACTATTGAAAACCTTATGGGCTATTTTAAAATAAAATATTTTTACAAGGTTTAAATGTAACGAATTGATAATTTTAGTTATGGATCTAAAAACTTAATACCAACTTAGTTGTATATTAGTATATTACTATTATGAAGAAAATTAAAAACCAATAGTAATAATATTGATGTCGTAATTATAGATTCTGAAAATATTAGTTTGATAATAATAACGGTAAAATAATGATAACATAATATAATAAAATTAAAAACTAAATTAAATTATAAAATAAATTAATAAAATAATAACACGACTAATAACCTTGTCGGAAAACCGAATGGACTTATATGTATTGATGTAAAATTGATCATTTAATGAATATTCTATTATAGGTACACGAGTAATACCATATTTGACTGCTCTCCCTGAATAATGTCTATGTCGCGTCGTACGTATATGAGTACCTATATTTCTGATTTCATATTAACCAGATTAACATACAAGTGTAGAAGGTAACATGTGAACTTAGCCTACTAGCCCCTAAGCCTCGAATCTCAAACCAAGCCAGAGAATAGTTAAATAAAATGTTTTTATTATCCATCGAAACTTATTATCTATTTAATCATTAAAACTAGATAATTCTCTGATAAAAAAAATATTGTTTGAATAATGAAATATTATTCAAAATATCTGTTCTATATACTAATATTTATGATATTTTTACTAAAATAGACTTTGATAATGTTTTAATTTAAAAATATACTATTATAATGCAATATTAAAATATGGTTCTATATAATAATTATTATTTTCACAATTATTATAAAGGTTACATATGTACTTATACGTTATTAATACCTATAGTTAATAGTTATAACATTATTGAGGGATGATTATGTATTATATTATTATTATATACAATGTATTATATTATGAATAACATATTATTATTTATTAGTAATTTAATTTTTGGAGTTCGTCAAAGCGCTTTTATTTCGAAGATAATCATTTTTTTTTTGTCATAAGCAGTCGCCAGAAAAAAATGGTCACAGGCAACTTGAATACTGGCATTCCTTTGATCTCTCAGATGGGAGTTTTGATTTGAATAGTTTTCCCAGTTATGTATCCTGTTGTTGGCAGTAGCCTGCAGTAGATTATTACTTTTTGCATAAGTTCATTGTGCACATATATATTATATTGTATAGTTGTATATACTTTATAATTTATATTATCGTCAAGGACCAAAGACCAAATAATTTAAAATCTAATAATTTGCTAGAAAAAATATATAGTTCTTTATATATATATATATATATATATACAATATACATATAGCTATTATCAGATTAATTCCTATCTATTTATGTAGATATCATACGGTATTTGGTAAATTAATATAAATGCATTAACTGCATTAATGAACCGCGGGAATAATGCATTTCGAGACACAATCGATACACAGAGTATTTCATGGCACTATAATATTATAATATATAATATAACCTACTACAAATGTATAATATATTCTTGGGAGAGTTGCGTAGGTACCTATTGATATCGTTAATAATATAATATTATTATTATATTATACGCTTCTCTGGTCATCAAAATTATATTTGTACTGAACTGTTCGGCCAGAAAGAGCTTGTTATATATAGGTACATATTATAATAGTGTACGTGTTTATTATGTGTTTAAGTACTGCAATCGCATAGGCCATATCTATTTATGAATTATAATACGAATTTTAAGGTTCAACTATGTACGTTTAATGTATGTGTATTACGTCCAGTGTTGGGATTAGATAACTAAAAATTTATCTAGATAAAGATAAAAGATGAACCCGAAGAATTTATCTAGATAAAGATAAAAGATAAACTAATTTTTATTTAGATAAAAAAAAAGATAATTTTTTATATTTTTAAGGTGTTTATCCCAAATCAATAATCCAAAATGTGTATAATATATAATAAAATAATAACAATTTATTTATATTAAAATTAAAAATAATACAAAATCAAAAATAAAATACAACGTAATAATTTATACTATTTATTATACGTATTTTTTTTTTATTAATTATTAGATATTCATAGATATTTTTCTTATCACACATTGTTGTCGTTAATCAGCTGGTTAACAGTCAATTGTTACATACACAAATTTTCATATTTCCATTCCTGAAAATATACAATGCAACCATGTAGGTACATTTTATACAATTAGCGTGTAATACTCGATTGTACCACCGACAACGGCCGCTGTAGTCATGTATCGGTGACAAACAAAAATGTAATGAAAATTAAGGACACAAGTACACACTACATATTACACAACACACATATTTTTTGCATACAAATGCATACAAGGGTTATATTTTGAGTAAAAGAGTATATCAGAGTATATAAGTGTATAAAAAATCAATACTTTTGTGTATTATAATTTATAAGTATTAAAAATTGTATCTATAAAAATTATCTAGATAAATTTACTTAGATAGGTGAAATTTTTATTCAAGATAATTATTTAGATAACTTACTGTTATTTATTTAGATAAGATAAAAAATAAGTAAATAATCATCTAGATAAATTCCAATACTGACTATGTTTTAATTATTAAATGATTAATTTAGAATTTCCCGCAAAAAACTATAGCAAAATAGAATCATTAATTTAATCAATGCTACCAGTTTAAAATGTATAGGTATAGGTACATTTCTTGCCAACTCAATAATAAATAGTTATTTTACAGCTTATTTAAATGTGAGCAAATACAACACGATTTGCATAAAATAAACGAAGAATTTTTAGGATATATATAACGTACCTAATTGAAGCTTAAAATGTATTAGTTATGATACGAACTGATGTCCATGAAGTTGATCTACCCACATACAATTGGTTTTTTAAAATTATAATCAAAAGTTTGCGAATAGTTAGCAAATAATAGCAAGTTTATTACCAAAGTTAGCAAATCGTTATTACGATTTTCGCAGCGAATTTTCAATAGTAGTTTTAAAAAAAAAACGGACTTCAGGAATAGATTTGCTATTGTTTACTAACTATTTGCTAACTGTTTGTTATTTTTTGGCGTTTGTTTGGAGTCGATCACATAAAGTAGATGGGTAACCGAAAATTATCTCACCCACGTTAAAATTTATTTTACCAGTACTATATAGTGATTTACTACCTAACTTTAAAAATCAATTTGCTATTATTTGCTAACTGTTTGCTAACTTTTGACGTTATCAATTGTATAAAGTGAAAATTACTACCTACTGAAATTTCGCTGTGAAAATCGTAATAATGATTTGCTAACTACTTTGGTAATGAATTTTCTATTATTTGCTGAACTTTTGATTATAATTTAGAAAAGATAATTGTATGTGGGTGGGTCAACTTCATGGACGTTACAATTTGGTCATAGTTTGGGAGCCCACGTTCGCTGGTTTCACAGGGCAATATTTCAACCGTATTTTTAACTATCTAATATAAACATATAATATATAGGTAGTACTCATATTTACAGATATAATAGTGTACGTTTACAATATATTACAATGTGATGATATTACATAATTACCAATAACATTATTATAATGTCTGTGGTGCAGTGCCGTAGCGTGGAATCAATACGTACCATACCTATGCTTCCTCCATTGTTTTTTTTTTATTTTAAATTTTTTCACTTACCTGTGAGCAAATTTTCGATCAGAAGGAGTCGAGTAGGAGTTTTTGCGTGTGTATATGCTAACGTGTGATTCTAAATAGTACCTACGTTGAATATGTCATATTTTGATTTCTCTAGTAGTTTCTTTAAGCACGACGAAAAACTTCTATAAGGTGTATGACTACATACATCTTATTCGTAAGCTTATACTTACTTATATAGTGTACACATACTTATATGACTCTTTATATTTACTCTTTTTAAAAGAGATTTTGCCCAGAGCCTCGAAAAACCTTGCGTCGGCCCTGTATAAATGTAATATAAATATAGGTATCACATTTTTTCGTTTTTCTAATGATTTATAAGGAGTAATAGGGTCGGTAATATGTTTGCTGCACTTGACTACTACGAGTTCAATTTTGCGCAGATCCAATGGAGAGGGCGAAGGGGCTCACGCCCTCCTCAAAATAATAAAAATCCAAGAAAGCACTTTGCACATAAGTTAGGATACAGAGGGAAGAAGTTGGATCATTGTTCTTTCGGATAACATGTTTCATTATTATTTTAGAATTGATAAATACGATTCTGAGCGGTGTAACAGTGGTATTAGTACGACTAAGTTAACTTTAGAGTTTTAGTTTAGAGCTTTCAGAAAAAAACCATCACCCCTACCATATTTTCTTTTAATTGCATTTTTTTTACTCACAAAATGTTAAAAAAATTAAATGTTCCCAATACTTACTTCTTATTACTGTTTTAAAACACAATTATCGATTGGAATGTTAGTCAAATGTGCTATTAACATTTTGTAATATAAAACCTATAAAATTTTTGATATAATAAACTATATACGTATTGTTTAAGAATATAACGTATATAGTATATCATATACCTATAGTTTTGAAATATTGTTTCTTTATGAAGTTAATTAATTGCATTATCTTCCACATTGTATCCATATTAATTACAATATTTTACGAGCAGTTTGTTGAATACTTCAAAAAGTTTAATTATCATAAATTAATATTTTAATTACGAAAACATCATTAATTTGTTATTACAATAATTATTGTTTAAATAAAATTTAATAGGAAATTCAATACATCAAAATAATAAAATAATATAATATATATATTGTGTAAGGAAGTGGGGATGTACTATGCGGGGTAGTGACGATCCGTCATACTGGAGTCGATCGTTAACATAAAGTTAATGAGAGTAACCTTTTTTTTTGTTTTTTGTTTATCAAATATTTTCTAGAGAAATGTATATTAATGTGTATATTAATCGGAAAATGTCAATATTTTTTTACTTTGACGTCTCCTTCCTCCACGAATATGTAAAAGTAAAAGTAATATGAAAAATTAAAAAGTCGATTGCAAATATAACTGAGAATCGTTAAAGAGTTTAAATCAGTTTTCAAAATATTTATAGGAATATGTTGAATCATTTGCTACGATGGACAAGTCTAGTCAGTAGCGTGTAAACCTCGCTTGCAGAGAACTGCGCCTTAAACGTAAAACTCCATTTTTTAACAAAAATATTTTATAAGTGTAGAGAAATTAATGAAATAACAAATACAGTTGTTACAGATAAGTTACTTATTTTTATTTTTCATTTTAATAATATTATGTATACGTGTTAAGAATCATCTTTTCAATGTAATTATTTATCTGAGAACTGATGGGATAATTTACACAAACCCACCAACTGTATCTGGACTATTTATGTATATTATTATTAGTATAATATTTACTATACGGGATGAACTGAGAAATTTCATAACTGTGGTACAAATACACAACAATATATACCTAATCAATGATATAGACCTATGTACAGTATCTATACATATTATACATATAATATGTGCAATGTACATATATTGTATAATGTATATTATGCAATGTAGTGTTTATTATAATGAAATCCCATTAGTAGGGGATAGAAGTAATTGGTGCATCGGGTAGGATACTGGACGGTGGATATATTTCATTTTAATGCAATTATAAATCATTTCTTTCGATAAAACAATACCGAACAGAGCTCGGTGTAATATACCTTACAATTTATATACATTATAAAGCTTATAATAATAATAATAATAATAATAATAATAATAATAATAATAATTATTATAATAATTATAACTAATATATAGTTCAAGTAACATACGTTTAAATTTGTATTAAATTTACAGGACCTAAAATCTAAAATGACTTGTTTTAGAATATGCAAATCTCTTAATTGTTATAAATAATAAATAACCATTTCGATTTTCAAGAAATCCTATTTTAACGTAATTTTTTAAAACAAATTTTTTGATAAACGGAAAAGTACTATCTTAATAATATTTTCTACCAGAAAAGAGATACATATATATAAGGATTGGATCTAATATTCTAGTCAAGAAGTTATTTACCAGAAAAATCTGCTCCACTCAGAATCAAAAATGATAACTAATAATAAATATTATTTTAATAAATTTAACTTAATCTATAACATTTGTTAATGAAATTGTGGATATTTCCAATGAAAACGTATACATATATACCTACAGTTTATATAAGTATATTAAATAATGTGATGTATGGGCAGCTGAGTTTGTATAGGTCACTTCTGATACGTACTATTTAAATATTAAGAAAATCTAATAAAATTAGTAACCATTTTGGATGTATGTAAGTAAGCAAATATTCTAAAGGCGATTTATGAGTTATGACCCTATGTTATGCTTTTACTATAATATTTTTGGGTTCTTGTTTTTAATAATATAATGATTATATATACCATTATAATAGTTTTAAACAAGTTAGGAAAGCCCACAAAGTGTGTTAAGTTCCCGGTTCTAAACGTATTTTAAACAATATTCTAAAAATATAAAACTAATGGAATAATATCCATCTCCATACTAAATAAATCAACAATGGGGCATGGGGCCTTGTAACTATGTACTTGTCTCTCAGTGGCATACACAGGAATTCTCAATGTTGGGAGGGATGAATATATATTTTTAAAAGTGAGGCATTGGTAGTTTTACCTCCCACCTCGTTGGAAAAATCCACTTTTAAAATTTTTTTATCACGTAAAATGGTAATAAAATAATTAATTGGTAGGTAAGAATTAAAGTTTGTAACAAAATTAATAAATAATAATAAAAATATTCCTGTCTTAATTATCAAAATTATAATTTTTATGCAATGAATGGAACAAAATCTATAAATGTTTTAAATAGCCCAAGATTTTTTAAAAACTTTTTGTATTAGTACAATACTTCATTGCATATTTGTTGAAGATTTTTGAAGACTCTTGGACATTTATTTGCAAAATAATCATTAGTTAGAGAACCATAGAGAAGTAACCATAGTCTAAATTAATTTATGCTACAAATTACAGAGAAATCAAGTATTCATCTAGTTTTCGGTAGTTTTTTCTGACGAATTGAAAAACTATTGAGAAAATTGACTTAAAATTACTTCTTTAAAATATCAACTAGACTCATATTCTGTCGGAAAATATGTAATATAGTCAGGGCCGTATCTATAGGGTTTTCAACCCTGGGAAAAATATGAAATTTGCGCCCTTTTAGAAAAAAAAAGCTTACTAATGATTTTCTTCCCCAAAAAATATATAAGAAAAATAAATAAATAAATAAATACAAAATTTGACAATTAAACCCTACAAACCTTAAAAATGTACTGGATTTAATTTTGCTGAATTAGTTATTGAGTTTCGAAATTTTTTATGATAATAATGTTTATTTAAAAGTGCGAAATTGCATCTTTGATTTGGTATCAAATCAATGTCATCTGCATGCTGTACGACACGATATATATAGACCTTGAGATAATATTAATATTTTATAGCAAAATATATTATATAAACAATACCTACTTTAAAATCAACAAATTTTAAATCGCTATAACTCCAAAGAAATTTTTTCGAAGTTATTACAATTTGAAATGTACTGAAAACTTGAATCATACTGAAAACAGTAATAACTAATAAAAATTATGTAGCTGAAACATATAGTTCATTTAAAATGTATAATATTAATATAACACTATTGATAAAAATCACACAAAGCGATCGTACCTATGCTTTGCTTTGCTTTGTGGGGGGATACTCTGTCTCAAGCTTTTGCTTCTACCAGAGGGTTGGATGTAGCAGGAGTTGTGAGGTGGAGTGGGATGAGATTATTGAGCTTTTGAGTTTGGAGGGGTTGGAGTTGATATATTCCGAAATAGATAGGATGTTTGTAGATATCTTGATGGAGTGGTTGCTAACGTACAGGGGAAGGTTAGTAATTTTGCGGAGGGTATTGTTTTGAATTGGTTCAATGGACCGGTTGGTGTTTGAGATGTTGGAAGCCCAAGCAGGACAGGCGTACGTAATTAGGATAGAGCGCACGTAGGATTTGAAGTTGTAAAGTGTAGTACGGATGGAAAGAGGGCTTTTGTTGTTAATCATGGGGAAAAGGTTAATAAATAATAAATAATTTAAAAACAGTAGATATAAGGTATAAGGTATTTTGCCTAAGGTATTCAAGGAATACATTCATTTTAGTCGTGGGCACGAAAAATGAGCACTGCACAATCCATTGTTTTATTTTATTTTATCCATTGATATTGATCAAACTGCCGATTAGTGTTAAACGGTCAATGTTAATTTTTCGTGCCCCCAAATATAGGTATATACTATCTGTACCTACTATACAAGTATCTATTATACTCAGATATTATTGTTACCGATAACATCATATTCATATACTTTACGTCTATACACATATTTATTACTAAAATATTAGGTATTATAATATCTGGTTCAAATTTATAACAAAAATATTTTTACATTTCGCGCCCCCCCCCCAATAATGGCGCCCGGGGCAAGTGCCCCGCTTCGCCCCCCCCTAGATCCGGCACTGAATATAGTAATAGTCGAAGCACTTCTTCTAGTAGATATTTTTATTTAACATAAAAAAACACGTAATAATTGTAAAACCAATACATTCTCGTTCCGCTAATAAATCAGTCACCCACTTAACACTAACTCAATAATATAAAAAACATGTTAAAAATTATTCAACACTTTATTTGTAATTTAAAATATTATATAAATTTTTTTTGAACAATCCTGAACGTTTAACAGTCTTTTACTCTTACGATATGAAAATCATTAAGAAAAAATAACTAGAAAGTAGCTAAATGGAAATCACTATACACATTGAACATTAATTTTATTCTCATAAATTCATGGTTTAATATCAACCATACGTTAATTGTATCTAAGTTAGGTATGTATAAAATTGCTTCGAGTCTATGCAATGGTTATTATGAAAACAAAATATAATCGATGACAAATATTTTTTTTTACAATAATTATAACTAATATAATTACATAGGCACAAAATTGTAAAAAAATGACTGTAATGGGGGTATATTTTATTCTCTATATCCCCCTTGTGTATATGCCACTGTTGCGTCTAACTACGGACTATATACTTATAAGTTATAATCCGGACCCGGCTTATAATATTATACATAACCACACATTATGACTTTACTTTTTTAAAGACCTCACTAACAATTCTATAACACTCATTGACAATATAATTGTGATTATAAATTAATATTGATAGTATAGCAGATTACCACAGTTACCAAAACCAGACTACCACAATAACCGTGCACACAACAGGTGAGTTTCCTCTGCAACGTTCGCGCGTACGTACGTTTAAAATCTAAATACCCGGTGTGAAATTTTGACTACGTTCATCAATGGCCTATAATATGATTAATGCCTAGTTTATAGCTAGAACAATAATATATATTTCAATATTATTAATAATACTTATATATTATTAAAAGTAATAATAATAATAATAATAATAATAATAATAAATGCAGTAAAAATATGATTATCACCAGGTAATATAATATAGTTATCGATCACTGTTATCAAAAAAGTAGGCCGCGTATACTCAAATCGTTGAATGGTTAATTTATTTACTTATACTTAATGGTAAACTTCAACTGTAATTTGGTTAAACGAGCGGTAACATGGTTAAACATTTTGGTTAACCGTGCTAACCGAATCGTGATCATCCAATCACAGCGTAGGAAGTTACCTACGTGCACGCAAACGTCGCAGTGGAATAATACTATTGTATTATTCGAGTAATAATAAAGATCAAATGTGTTTATCGTAACAAAAAGATATACTTAATATTATTATTTAATGTTATTATAAATGTTATATATGTTTATATAAATCGAAACATTTAAAAATAATCGGTTGGCGTATTTTGGTGTATTATATTGGATATTGATTTGTATGTAAATTATGCATTGATGGATATTATGAAATTAATTATATTTAATTGAACATTATATAAATTTAATTAATTATGTTTTGTTTTTGTAAAGTCATTTAATATTATTGCCTATTGACCAGTTGAAATGGCCTAATAAATAATCTATTCGATTCTCAAAAGACTCGTATTTATTGTTCAATCTATTTTATAATATAATATGACGCGTAGGTATAGAAAGATAAAAATAAAAAAAATAGGGAATAAGTCGTAATATCAAATACAGAAGAGGATTATTTAAACTGTATTTTTATACTTCAAGTACATACTATTTTAATTATCGATTAAAAATTTGGTCAAGTATGTTACTGACAATATTATAATATATGTATCAATATGTACGTAATTATATTTTATGTATACGAGTACATAGACTGAACGAGTTCTCACTCGATCTGTTCAATATATTTAAAGTTTTCCAACATATTATAATATATTATATGTATATAGGCGTTATATGGCAGTGGGTATATGAATTTCGTTTGACTTAATATAGTAACTATAGACAGTTTAATTAAAAAATTAATGTTTATTTCTATAAACTCATATTATATTGTTCACGAACAAGAATAATATGTATAATATATACCTATCCAGTTTTAAAACATTAGTTCGTTATTAAGTTTATTAATTATATCTCCCATTTTATACGTATTAATTAAAGTTTTATGAAAAGTTTATTGAATAACTCAAAGAGTTTAATTAACATAAATTAATATTTTAATGACGAGAACATCGTTAAATTTGTTATCGCAAGTTATTATTTAATCGAAATTTTAGGAAATTCAACTCATTATATTGCCATCAATAAATACATAGTTCGTTTTTATTTTTTGGACGCGAATACTGAATAATATAATACAGTATTGTACATTTGTAATGCAATCATTTGTAAAGACATTTTGTGTTCAATTTCAACTCATCATAATATTATAATAGAAGTACAATACAGTATACTTTAATGATTTTCTGGAATTTTATTGATATATGGAAGTCCATATAAACATTTAACATAACAATACAATATAGGTAAGCACATAATATCATAAACCAAACATGTCAAATTAAAAAAAAATATATCTGTATAATTTATTATAATGTTTTTATCCGTGCTTTTATAATTAAAGTAGGTAGTACGGAAGTATTTATTATAGAAAATTATTATTACATTTAATAAGTATCAATCGTTCGTTTAAGTGCTAAAAAACAAGTATTGGTAAAAAACTTAAATGTAGTGGTTGAAATACGTATACGCAAAATAAAAGTGTATAATATTGTGACTTCGGGTATTAATATTATAAATTGTCATAAATACTCATATATTAGCATCAGATACACATTTTTAGTTATTTTCTTTTTGAAAATTAATCGATCATCTACAATTTTTTTATATCCTTACTTGTATCAACTTGTTTATTATATAACATTATAACCAGGGTTTAGACTGTTGTCAGTTTTAACGGCTTAGGTTTTTGGTTTTCGCGATAGGTTTTTTATTTTTATCGGTTTTGCTCACCGGTTTTACAAACCTGAAAATTTATTTTCAGTTTCATTATTGATTATAACACTGATTAAACAAAAATTATGTAGATTACTGGTTTGTAGTTTTAGGTATTTACCACCTAATAGTACATATTTATGGTATATTGTAATTTGAAAGTAATTGATCAAAAAAAAAGGTAATTTGCCGATTTTTTTCCACAACGAGATTTCAAATGATTACATAAAAGTTAAAACGCAATATTTTGGTTTCGCTATTCTAAATGTACGGTTTTAGTTACCGGTTTAGTACTATAATATGTAAAACCCACAGTTATAACCAGTGGTTTAAGTGGCTCAAAATAAGTAGATGGCTCATTTATTCATACTCAGAAAATACCATATAAATATTTTCCATACCTAAAATCAGTGGTTGAATTGAAAAAAAAAATTTGGACGGACTCTGGGCTTAGTTAAAAATCAGCATTCCAAGAGAAAAACCTATTAGAGAAAAAGTAAGCCGTGGAAGACTTCATCCCCTCACACCCCCTATCCAAAGTTTCTCAACCGGAGGACATTTTTAAAAACATATTTATATTATTATATAACATGAATAGAATATAAAAAATACAATATTTTTTTTTCACTTCAACGTCGGGTTACATATTTTCAAGAATGTATACTTAAGGTAAATTGAACATTTATTATTTTTAAATGAATTATCGAGGAAGCTGTAGATATAGACTGAAATGTAGTTTTTATATCATTTTTCAAAATTTTTTTTTATAAATTACAGAGAGGTGGTCAAAAAGTTGTAAAAATTGTATCTTGTTAATTAAACGTCAATACATTAATTTAGTCAGTGCTACTGTATATAATGTGTACATTCTCTTTACATTTTGAACACATTTATATTACACAATATTTATACACAATACATTTTGAGACATTGTGTACATTTACAAGTCTCTGGCATTAATACTTTCTGATGAATACAAATTTTTTGTAATTTTTAGTATAGATTTCTTGTTCATGTAAGAAAACTACGTACTGGGAATATATCAAAAATCGATTTCATTAAAGTATCAACTACAATAAATTTCCCATCAGAAAGCTTATACTCCCATTAAACCTCTTTTTACCTAACTAGAATCTGAATAAAAATGACTATACGACAACGGAAAATCCAAAACACAGTGATCAATAGTAGAAATAGAACGCAAATCGCCATTCCAGTAATAAAATTAAATGTAAACAACTACCTACCTAATAACATACATTTATCGGTGCCGCATTAATTTCGCGAATATTTCACCATATATTTGGGCTTAGGCCATTCATTGGTAAAGAGATTATTTATTACCTATGATACCAATATGATTTAATTAGATCAACTATTCAAAATTGTATATCGAGATTTTTTATTTAAAATGTATTATGCAATATAAACAAAAAACATTCGTTTTCGTAATTTCACTAATATTCCAAAGAAAAATGACATTTTCAAGAAATGTTAAATTCAAACTAAAACGGACACCGCATCCCTTACGTTCTTTGACGAATAAATAAAAGAGTACGTTGTTAAACATGAAAAAATGAAGAGTATCTCCGTCTCCTCGTGTCCCTCTCAAAATCCACCACAGCCTAAAATCCTTGCAAACAATTATTGCAATCAGTAAGGTTTGAGTGACGAAAATAATTTTTAATATATATCTACTCAATGTAGTTCACGACTATCATTAATAATATATTTATGGTATTGAACTTTGTGACAAACGCATAGGTTTACCTACCTACCGTTTGGCAGTGGTTAATGTTTTCAGCCCTCATATACCTACTTATTGGTAGGTACTACAGAACCAGAAGTAGAACTAGGAATTTTGATGGTCGTGGAAAAATGTAAAATTACGTGAAATAAAATTAAAAAAAAGTCGAAATACTTCCTTAAAAACACAAATAAGCAAAAAAAAAAATGGTCATCAACTTTTTTCGTTGAAATATTTGCCAAAAATACAAATAAGCTTATCCACTATTATATTATTATTACTATTATATTATATTTATGTGTATTATAGACTTTCAAATACGTTATAGCAGCCAAAATATGATATTTAATATTTTATTTGAAAATGATGAGAACCGGAACCGGAACCGTAATTTATGGGGAACCAGGACCACATTTTTTTTTTTTTAAATAACCGGTACCGAATCAAAAATTTTTTCACTAAAAACCGAAACCGGAACTAGTACCGATAAAATCGAAAGGTTTCAGTCCCTGTATTATATTACTGAAATAATAAGATATAGGTACAGCGACGAATAAAATCTTTTTTTTTTTTTTTATAGTAATTATCGAATAGTTATATATATATATAATATTAAGCCGAAATCCGCTCAAAATCGTTCTATAGATTGCATTGATATATCATTGCTTTCAAATTTAATATAATATCCACTATCAGTATCCTAGACGACAAGAAAAGTGTTTTCATCCACTACTTGCCACCATTTAGGCCTCTCGGCCACAAAGGCGACTCGTGATATGACATATCAACATAATGTTCCACTATTGGAACTAGCAAAATTTCGGTAATGTTACCGAATAGTGATGCGTGATCTGACATATTTAATCGGTGTACGCATCTGCGTGACTTGCTTCCACTGCAAATATTAAAAATAATATATAATACCTATATATTGGTTATCTTATTAATAATAAAATGTTAATATACCTATTTCAATACATTTTTTTCTAAAAATTCTCAGACAAAGAAGTCAGAAGATCTACATAAAAAATAAAAATTGCCTATATAAAACCCGGTAAAAATTAAGTGTATGACGTCCTCTTAAAGGAGTGGGCTTTCCGAATTTGTTTAAATTTATTTATACCGTATCTTTGAATTACTATAGGTTTTAAGTAATTATATAGGTAGTGATATCATATAGTTAGTTAGTTTTATACAATTTCACAGAACATTTTTATGGTTGGGATATTTTTGAACGACTGTATGCTACAACATATAATATGCAGTGTTCGGTATAATACGTATGATATATGCACCGATGCAGCAATTCACGCGCGTTATTGTTTTATCCTATTATTTGTATGATATGTAATATATTACTGTTCTTATAATTTTCACTTTCTGTTTTTTCTTCTTCTTTGCAACAAGTTTATATATGGTTTCTGGTTAATTAAAACGATCGACAACGAGGATTTTACTTTCTTTGTTTTTTTATATTGTGCATATACGCTATCAATCGGATTGAACCAGTTTGCGTCCGTCCACAACCGACGTTTAACGTTTATGGCTACGTCCGATACAGTATTATACTTTCCCGAGTCAGAGAGATCAAAGGAATATCGTTGGAATAATATAAAATATGGTACATTATAATGTTATAAACTTTATACAAACGTTCGTTATTACGGATTTATTCCATTTTAGTATATAATATATATACCTATACAGATACAGATACGATGCGATTATCTTACAATAGTCACTATATTACTATGGCATATGGTTTTTTTTTCAATAATAAATAATTGTGAGTTTTTTTTTTACGAACACTGCACTATATGGTTACGTGAAACGAGATGTAAAAATCTTAGTTTGATTATTATACTCGTACTTATTTTATATGCATCTAGTATACAGGATGTCCCATGACACATATTTATACTCATTATATTATATAATATCTCTTATATTAAAGATTTTAATAAATATTTAAAAAAATATTTTTAAATTTAGCCTTCAGGGCGTATCTATTTTATATATATATATATATATATATGACTATATAATATATTCGATGGCGACCATTACGTCCAAACTCCAATGAAAATATAGGCAATAGTATTATTTTAATATTTAGTATTTCTATAATAAATTACTGACTTAAATGTATTCGTTAGCATTACAAGAAAGCATAGATAATAATTAAAGGAATGGATGGGCCATCCCTATATACCTAATACACGGAGCGTTGTGTGTACGAAGAGCATATACGTTACCACAATGGTAACTGTGGTTTAGTGATTGTGGTGGTATTGATACTTGAGTGATAAGTGATAACCCAGTAAACCGTTCAAATTTCAAAATATATTTGACCATTATGTTAGACAAAAACACTTACTATTTGACAAGTGATATTATTTATATTTTATTATGTAATTTATGATTTAATTATGTTTATTGTTCATGATTTTAATTTTTTCATCAATATTTTATACATGTATTATTATTCTATCAATAATGCATTTTTGTAACCATGACCACAACCACATACAACCAATGTGGTAACGAGTACATGCTCTTCAGTCACAGAATTGAACAATACGGTGGCCCATCCATTCCTATATTATCTATATGAAAGAAAGGAATATTTACTAGATACCAACTATACCTACTGCTATAGGTAAAATTAAAGAAAATTCGAAATGTATTTTTTTGACATATTTTGGATTTGGATATTTACAGTGGCGGCCCCGAGGGGAGGGCTCCGCGACTTAGGATCCATGTCTTTTCTCCCCCAAACAAGTCTAGCTGGAGTCACGCTTGGATATTGTATAGGTAACTATGTCTACAGAAACGAAGGAAAAATTAGGATCAGTATCATATCATAAGAAAATATAGGCACGCTGGTATTTTTAATTTTACTAATTAGAAGTTAGTTTTTTTTATAAGCGACATTCAAAGTATGCACATACATGCCGTATAGAGTTTATAGCACAGCTTGACTCGAGTCCAGTTTTTTTTTTTTATGAATCCGTAGATCGTATGTAAATGGAGAGAAAGTCAATGCCATTATTGTTTTGAGTCTTTTACTGGTATAAGTACAACGTACGTCTCGTAAAATGTATGCGTAAAACCGTATTATATGGGACGATTTGTGTCAAACGAGTAACTATTAAACGACAGTATAGACGCAATTTATTTAATAGATTGGTTTTATCCGTGATGTTATGGACAACTATTATGCACGAGAGATATACCTATCTATTCATATAATATTAGACCGACTATACGTACCATGCAAATATGGAATTCCGATTCAATTTTCTGCTTGGGCTGAAATTTTAAATATTAAACGCGAATCCTCGACGATAATATATTGTTATATGTTCTAGAAGCTTTCTTCGCCCATGATAAAACATTCAGGATGAAAATTCGATTATTGTTGAATTTTTAAAAATCATCTTACTAAAATATAAACTTACTCACTTCGATAGCTCGAACTATATTTAGGTTTATATATATGACGTATCTACTAATGAAACTCTACGGTACCTAAATACGATTTTAGGTTTTGTTGAGAATAATCCACTTACCTATACAATTTTAATCGTGGTTGTACAGATATCAGTATGTCATATGCTATGTACCTAAATTGCTTTTGAAATAAAGAACAACCTTTCAACGTTATTAAAAAATGATTTTATTTGAAATGAATTTATTAATACTGCATTTATTATTATACGAGTAGAATATTATCTATCAAACATAAAATTATTTGCGTCTGTTAATACTAAAAATCATCATTTAATAAACGCGTACGCTTTACTACAATGGTTTACCCAATTAAATATGAAAATATGTAGCAGTCAATCATGATGTATTAAACGACTGTATTCATATTTGTTCATAATTTTTAAAACAATACAAAAATTAAAAATTCACCGAGCAATATACCACATTATATTATATATACCATATACCTTCATTATTATATTCGACATATTAATACGTTTTATAACGTATTTTACACAACTATAATAATTATCATTTACATATTAATTATTTGTTATCCCCAAAGAGTATAAAAAATCGATAATACAGTCAAATGTGTTATTATATATACAAAAAAAAAAAAACAACAAAATATAACGAGTAATGACATTGAATGATGTTCAAAATCAACTGTAAATAATAACGATTAAGTATATTAACAATTAGAGTACAAATTATAATACAGAACTCAGATATGAAAAAAATCAGTTTATATAACGTCATTTTAGTCGTTTATTTTGTTAATTATATTTAAACGAATGCAAATGTTTTTGTTGACTTATCTGAATTTTTGTGGCCGTAATGTATATGATGTCACTAAATTAAATGTATTTAACATGTCTTAATATATTTACTGATATTCGTTTCGATTTAAAAAAAATAGCCATCCGGTATTTTAACGAATTCAATTTCGAAATTGTTTACAATTTACATTGGCCAATTAAATATGAGCATTGAACAGTATTTAGATAATTTTTCATAAATCCATTAGGTACACTATATGCACACATTAAAGTAATAACGAAATTCAATGACAAAAAGTAGAAATGACATGTTGAATTTTAAATGTTAAATACATTTTTTTGATATGTTATCGAATAAAAATAATGTATAAGATAAATATCGTAGTTAACAAGTGTTCATATAACATATATTATTATTGATTTATCATTATATATAGATTATAGAAACGTGGGAAATTGGATCTTTAGCTACTATAAGGTTACTGTGTGAAGTCATTGTGCACATATTATTACGTGTTATCACGTATTATTCTGCATGTCTATAAGTATCGAATATTGTTTTTAGCGCACAAAAGAATACGTAATATAATATACAAAAAGAAAAAAACGATCAATAGGACGAAAAATTATCCTGAAAGGCAATCTAGAGATGTTTTTGTTGTGATTAAATCCAAAATAAAATCCAAATAAAACCGCAATATGTATATCCGAATAGCAAAAAAGTATACTCTAATTGAAATTCTTTACGAATACTTTCAACCCTTATTTTCGGAAAAAACCACAGCGCAAAAACTCCACGTGGCCTAGTAATATTAAATTGAGAGATATTGATCTACCCGGGCTTTAGATGTTTTCGGCAGAAATTTTCTTCGGATGGATTGGTTATTTTTTGAGGAAAAAAAAAAAACCTGTAATATAATAATATAGTCGGGTGATGAGGAATCGAATATATATCCGAGAGAGTGAAACCATTATGACATTATTATGTTTATTCTGCTATATAGCCAACAACAACTTTTTAAATTATGATTGATGGGGACATATTGTACAATATAGTGTATATAAATGTACCGCAATGTACCTACTACATGTATATGCGTATACTGTGGCCTTATATTATGCACTATATATATATATATATATATATAATATACGTTATTATCAAATGTATTAATGTATACATAATTTTCAATTATCGAACGAAATGCCGAGTAACTTTTGCTGGATGTTAAAACTGTAAATTAAAGGTAAAAAATATTACGGTTTTTGTTTAAAATGAAACACAAAATTATCGCGGCACTCCTGCGCATTAAAAGTTTATCGCGTTTTTTAATTAACAATTAATACATACTATATTTGATTATTTTACCGGGTGTATAACATATACCATACTATATATCACCATCATCGAAAAATAATACAATATAGGCTGGGGGTTTGCGATTTTTTAAAATTCCATTATAATAATATATAGATACTATACCATATATAGATAACACTTTACACGATCTGCATATTATCAGCTCATTATTTGTTCAAGCACATACACGATTCGTAACATTGTAAATAAACGATTTTATTATTTAGATTAATGAACTGATATAGGTACGTGCGCGTTTAAAACCGTCTCGACGTGGAATGAAATTCACTTTGAAATATTTAACAGTCCAATTAATTTTTAATACTAGTCGCTAGTACAATGCATATTATTTAGAGTGCAGTTATATGAACGTTCGTTAGTCTTGTATACGAAAAAAGTACGAATAAGAAGATGTATTGTACAATAAATATTGTAGCATTATAATATAGGTATGCATTGGACACATTTCACATTGCCGTTTTAAGTAGGTAATGTACCTTCAGGTCAATATTTTACTGCGGAAATCTATATAGGCGGAACGACACGAGACTTTCATTGCCTAAAAATAGGTTTCAGAATTTTTCCACTCATTGGCCATTATATTATATTATAGGACATGACCCTCGAAAAATTATCCAAAGATGGCTTTTTGATGAAACTGGTATAGTAAATTAAAAACATTAGTGTCCAACAAAAAATATATATGCAATTGAAAATGTCGTTAAAGTTTATCCTCCCTCCCTCCTCAAAAATTCATCATGGGCGTCTATGAGTATATTATTAAATATTAAATTCCACAGGAATAGCACGCACCATTTTTGTGACATGTGATTAAATTATTATCAATAAGATTTAGGCGGATGATTGATAAAAATGTCTATTATATATATATGTATACAGAGAACGAGGATTCAAAAGTGACGAGCAGTGTGTTATGGAAGTATTCTAGAGCATATATGGCATTAAATATTGAACAAATTTCACATAAAACTTAAGCTCATAAAATCTCTCGCGTGTAAAAATTGTTTGAACGTACTTAAATATTACCGCTATTTTATAACGCGGCCTACATTTCTTCTAAACGAGACGCTTATGTAATTTTAGAAACATACATAATTTTGTTTTCATTGCTTACTGACATTTTATTTGTTTTATAATTCTGTTAACATTCTTTTTGAAATAAATCATCATTTTCTAACCCTAGAAGGGTTTTTCGTGCCAATGACGATAATAATAATATTTATCATTATAATATAAGTAATCGTAGTAGACAGAAGAGGATATAGCTTAAGAAAATGAGGGTTGGTGTGTTATATAATTATAATACAACAGTAGGTGTTATTACCACATCGAAATTTAAACCACTTCAAAATATAATATGTACGCAAGTAGGTGTGTATATGATAACATAACAAATAAATCAAAAAAAGTGTTAATCTCCCATCATCCTGGAAACTTTCTTGGCAGGAAAATCTCATACATCACAAAACATAAATTAAACACTAAAATATTTTTCTAGAAATATTGAAAATTCTAAAAATATTCCTTCATGCTTCAAAAACTGTTGGATCGGTTAGATTTTTTTACTATGGCTGAAGGATGATTTTTTTCGACGTGTAAACGATTTCAGACATTGAATTCAAAACGTTTAATAGGAAAACATAGGAAAACATATAGAAACATTCCCGGCAGTGGCGTAATTTCGGGAGAACAAGAGGTGGCATTTCCCCCCTACAATTTTCTAGGGGGGCGTGCAAAGTTATTATTTTGCCCTCCAGGTATTTTAATAGTAAAACCATTAAATCTTTCGAAGTACAAATGATAATATGAAAAAAATACAAACAGAATATAAATAGGTACATATAAATATTTTATTTCAAAGGACATTAATTTTTTAACTACGTTTTTGAAAATTAATTAACATAATATTTTTTTGTCCCCCTGGATGTTTTCCTCAATTATGCCACTGATTTCCGGTGTTGTGATAATTTCGTCGATTATAAAACACCCGCGGAACGTTTCAAAGGAAATCTGGTCAATTAATGTAACAATAAATGTGTATATTATGGTGACCTGAACATTTACTGGTGTTTTTAATTTTCATTATATTGTATAGTATATAATAATATCATAGTATTATAATATACTAAATAATAAAATTACACATTATATTTTTACGCGCTGATTAGTGATTACTGATGCTTGTTATAAGTTTCGACTTGTGGAAGTGTGGCGCTACGTCTACTTTGTCTTTACTTCCGTTGTCAGATTGATTTTTTTTTTATGTAACCGAGGAGATTTAAATCCTTCGCTCGAATCTATCACTGATAGCGGCGATTTAACAAGATGAGCTTTACTGCAGTTAAATTGTCGTCATGTTTTATTATAAATTTCCATTAAAATTTCGTATTTCGGAGATTTGTCGGTTCACCCGCAACAAATAAATATATATTTATTCGTACGTCTATTATAGTATAGAAAGTATAATTTATTTGAAAACGCATATGGCCTATGCGGCTATTACCCATACAGTCGATGGAATTTGTTCTACAAATATTAATTTTCTTTTTCAAAGTACCTATAGAATTCTTGTATACGTATTTTTTTTTTTTTTTATTATTACCGTCCGATCAAAATCCTTTTGTATTACATGTACACATACATTTATACATTTTTTTTTTTTGTACATGCGTCTTCCTGAAACCATTTCATATTGGAAATAGCCCATATATATATATTTTTTTTTTTTTTTGATAAATTTATATATTTACTACTTAAGTTTTTTCCAATTTTACGCTAAGAGTATGTACGGATGATATATCTATAATACATACTCATACGAGTTATATATATATATATATATATAATATATTACCAGAGAGCAGTGGTATATTCTTACCGTTTTTTTTTTTTTCTATACTCCATCGGTCGAACGTAAAATGCATTTATTCTCATTGGACGTTTTAGCGCGTTGTATAGGTACTTGCAACTGCATATATAAATAAAATCTATAATGAGATATATACCTACGGACGAGTGGAGGCGGTCAGGGACAATTTCGAACAAAAACTATTGTATATTATATTTTGACGTATATACGCAAAACGAAAGGATAATATTGGTCGGCCCGGACAATTGCAAGAAAAATATTTATTTTTTTTTTATACGAAATACGAACGGGGGAAAGAAATATCTCGCATATTCTTGTATTGTACATATTATACTTAATACGTCGCCGGTACTCTGTTCGATTTGCAGTCATCGAGTAAATAAGTATAATAATATGTATATAGTAAAAGTTGAACGATGGAAAATTTAAGGGAGCGAAAATCGTTTACGTGACTTTTTATTATTTTCACATATATTGTCTAATATACCTACAGTTATAGTATGTAATTATTATTATTTATTATTATCGAAATTCCGAGATTGTCGTGACGATGTGTTCTGGTGGCGTTTACTGTAGGGCTTTAATTAAGGAGGTATTTTCTAGTGTTATGTATATAAGTTATATAAATGGTTTTATCTACATCGTGGATTATGGTTCATATATTATATAGTAGCTATATAGGAGTAGGACTCAAGTGTACCAATTGAGTTTTGATACGAGAGAAAACTATGACTATAAGGAACTCATTAGATATATTTAAACTAATGAAATTCCAGAAATATCGGTGTAAGTGATTTCCTGCATCGTTATTTTCGTTAATCGGTAATTAAAGTGAACAATTTTTATTCGATATATTTTGTAATGTCATCTGGAGTACCTTAAGAGCCACACTTAGAATCTATTTTATTAAGTATACTCAAATTAATAATTTATTTATTATTTTCAATGCCACAAGGGTAATAAAGACAGAAATAAATAAACTAAATAAATAATGTAACGATTAAAAAAAAATAAAAAAACGCAATAGATATAAACAGTATAAACTAATAAGATAATTTACTTAAAATATATGGTAAAAATCTACATTTGACGTATTATTTGTGGTACAAGAAGCATGATCAAGAAAGGATGCGTAACCATAATTATTAGTAGATAATATTAAATGTATTTCTAAATATTAACGGATACCTTAAATTGAATATTATAAGTTGGAACAGTTAAATATAATTTTTATAGTAGATCAGGTGAATCAATTGTATCATTTATTAATTTTATGAATAAATCTAATAAAAATCTAAAAATTGTTTTTTTTTTCTATTTTTCGATCTATTCTTGAACATTGAATATGAGTTTATTATTTGATCAGCATATTTTATTGGTCAGAAAGGTCAGATCGATTTAATATTGAGTCAGTACAGCATCGTTATCATCGTTTACTTTCCCATATTGGACACATTTCACATTAGTCATATTTCTTTGTATTGAATATATTGCTTATAGATTACCTACTTTATTTGTACTAAAAGAATCAAATTGGACCTAAATTTGGATTTTCAATTATTCAAAGGTTATAGGTATAGATTGTTCTGGCTAGTGATGAATCTAGGTAAAGGTACAAAGGGACATTCTTTTCTTCTCCAAACCATTTCTTATATTGTATTTTAAAATAAATTTCTTAATTTAGTATGTAATTCAGTGGCGGCTCGCGGGCTTGGAAGTGGGAGAGCGATTAGAAATTATTCATTTTTGAAAACCATAGGATACAATATAATAATTATGTATTCATTTAAAAGGTATTTTAAACTATGATATTATATATTATATAATATAAATATAAACTGTATTAAACTAAAATTAATAATATATAGAAAAACAAAAATATAAATACGTTTTACAAAAATCGAAAATTACAAAATAATAAAACTTATACGTTTTATATTAATATTTTAAGTGTCTATCTTTCATTTCACTGAATAAAATTTAATAATGCACAAAAAAATAATATCTAGTTTTAGATCTGCCATTGATTTTGGTCTTATCTCTAGGTACGTTAAATTTTTTAGTACAAATAATAGTAATAAAATTTCATCTACATTTTATATTAAAACGACTAATCATAATTATGAAAAGAATTACCCAATAAATAGAATACAGACGTATGCCATAATATGTTAATAAATATATTAATTGACATATTTAGTATGACTAATTCAGATGATTTTAATAGTTGTGTAAGTTATTTTATTTAACAATAACAATTTATATTATTAAAATAGATAATATAATCGATGTAATCAGTATATTTGATTGAAATTGTATTGGATATATTTGTATCGTCATTTATTGTATTGTAATTGGACTAGTCCATTTAATAAAATTAAATAAATAAATATATTTAATACTCTTATATACATATTTGTTCGAAATTGAAATTGAAAATAAAATAAAACACTTCCAATTGTAAATCACATTATATACAGAGACTAATTAATGAAGTTTAAAAAAAGGTCGTGGGGGTGGATCTGTCTCCCATTATCCGACCTCATAAATACGAGACTGATCTCCTCCCCTATATATAAAAAGCACAACATCATTCCTTGATTTACTATAATCTAAATTTAGAATCGGGGAATATATTAGTTTTATAATGATGTTGTGTATTTTTTTGTGGGTGTTTTCTTTTTCTGACATTGTCAATTATTTTTGTGATTAGATTGGTTAGATGGAATACCTTATGAAAAAGTTCGTAGGCACATTTCACGATTTAGTATTTAATATAATACTAAAAAGTATTGGACAGCCAAAAAAAAAAAAATATATATATATATATATTATATATTATATACTTTTTTTGGCTTTATTGTACTTTTTAGTAGGTATTATATTATATACTAAGTCACCAAATGGAAGTGAATGGTAGACTTTAAGAGTGTAGAGAAGCTCTTAAAAGTAATGAACTAAGAATTAGTTAGTAGGGGTAAAACAGAATATATAGTGTATGATTTTGGTGAAAGGGAACACAGAGAGAATAAGGAAAGACTAGAAATAATGAGTGGGGATGAAGTGGGAGAGGTTAGAAGTTCAAGTATTTAGGGTCCGTTGTATAGATTTCGAAGAGGATATGAAACACAGGATTAAGTGTTGATGGACGAAATGGAGAGATGCGTCAGGTGTTTTGTCAAGCCTTCTGATAGAAAAGTTGTTCGCGGAAAAAATAAAATAAAATACATTTTTTCCAACTTACTCAATTCTTTTCAATTGTTCATTTATTCAAAATGTTATATGCAGAAATTTATTGGTGTTGTGTTGATTTTACCATTTAATTTCACCCATTCGTAGATATTGAAGAAGACGATTAGTTTTCTATGATACTATAATGGTTTAGTAATCTTGAATTCACAGCTCCAGATTCTAAGCTCCAGCTTTTAATAAAACACAATAACCAATTATAAATTAGTTAAAATTCAATTTATATATTAATTTTTTAAAAATATTAAATATAAATGAAGATAGATACTGTGCTCTTTGCTTTCCTTGATTTCATATGAAAACAGTGAAGAGTAAAATTTCCTTGCGTCTCCCCCCCCCCCAAATTCAACCACTGGTGAAAATTTCTGATATCTTAAATTTTCAATATTTTCGAAATCGGGGGTTTCATTGTAAAAAAATATAATATTTATTTTTATAGGGCGCTATACTACAATTTCTGTTCTTCATTTATTGTTATTAATTACTTATTTAAATATAGTTAAATATGAAGAAAAAAACGTATTTATTTAACTATTTTACAATAAGTCCAGCGGTTAATATTTAATTTTAAGATCGTAGCGCCTCACAACAAATGTGTCTGCATACAATAAAAAAAACCTTTTTAAAAAATCTAAAATTTATGACTTTAGGACTTTTTCCTTATTGCATAAATTTTTTGCATAATTTAATGCAATGTGAGTTACATGGGTTATATATTGGTGGGGCAGTGAAACGGAAAGATTTCTAACAGGTGCGTGACCTTAACACCCCAATATTTTAATTTCAAAAAAATAATTTTATTATTAATTGTACCATAGTTTGTACCAATTTGTACCACTAATTTCAGAATTTGTACCCTAAAATTTCCTGGAGAAAAATCGATTTTCTTTCTGGAATGCCAGGGAAACGGTTCCCCAGCATCACTTTTTTTTACCAGGTAGACTTTTTCATATTTTTCTTTTACCATTAATTGTACTATAATTTTTACCAATTTGTATCACCAATTTTGAATTTGTATCATGAAATTTCCGGGAGAAAAATGGATTTTAACAACAACAATAAGTGTACCTATTTTAATTTGTTATACTACGTATATTTAATATATTTTATTATTTATACTTACATTTTTTATCTTTAACTAACGTTATTTTAATTTAATTCCATTTAAATTATTTTTCATTAGTATTTTATTCCATTAAAAAAAATTCCATGAAATTATTTTCCATTCAAAATATTGTTTCATGCAAAATAAATTCCTACTTTTTATGTGTCCCCAATTTCATATCATTATTTTAATCAGAAAGCAAAGGTACATAGTTCGATCTATAAATATGAATATTTATCTACAGTATGGCTGACACGATACTTCTAAATTATGTCTAAAAGTCATGTAAACATATCGCAAAAAATGTTTATTTTCATAATTGACGTTTCTAAAAATGTTATTAGAATTGCCTATACATAATCTCTTATAGTTATGATTGTAAAGTCGCTGGTCGATACACCATTGTTTTAAAAAGATTAAATAAATAAAATTTAAATAAATCTAAATTTTATAATGGAGGGGAAGACTATAAAGATATTTCACCAGCTCTCTATATTTTTTTTTTTTTATTGAAATTAAAAGATTGTCATACAAATTAATACAAATTACATCAAAATTGACTGATTTTTTTTCAAAATTCTAAAGTTAGAAACTTGTGAGGCACTCGTAGTCTAGTTATTTACATAATATGTTGGTGCATATTGAAAAATAATAGTTAGTAATTCAAATTTCATATTAAGAGGCAAAATGTATATATTTTTGTCGTTTAAAACAGTTTAGCTATATGTTCACAGCACAGTATATAATTATCATAAAATGTATAACTAGCATCAGAAAAAATAATAATATTACCTACTGTGATTTTTACGGTTTTGTATTATTATATGATTATATTAACAAAAAAAAAAAAAAAAAAAAATTAAACAATCAATTTATTATTAATTCACGACTGTTGGTTATATATAATAAAATTAATAAAAATTATTAAAAAAAACCCCCAGCGGAAAATCAATTTTTCTCCGAGAAATTTTACGGTACAAATTGGTATAAATTATGCAGTCTTGTAAAAAATACTTTTAAAATTATACTTAAATAGAGATACAAATACATTGACGTAAAAAGTATTTGAGACGTATTTCAAATACTTTTTTAAAAAAGTATTTAAGAACAAACACAAATACTTGATAATTGGTATATATTTAAATACAAATACTTTTGTACATTTGTACGGTTTTAAATTTATTTTTAAAACGATCTTATTATTTAAATTATATTTTTTTATAGGTCTTAAAATATCTCTATCACTTGACTATAAATTTTAAATTATTTGATGTACCTAATAATATAATAAATAATACAATTATTACAAAAATTTTAATTTTAATTTTTATAATATTTTGAAAATTAATAATTATTTTTACCAACATTTTTTATAATTTATATTTACTATACCTTGTTGTTACGCATAGTCCTGTTATTTAATGTAATTTATTATATTTATTATTAAATATTCTTTTATAATATAATATACCTAATAATACAATTTATTATAAGATGAACAAATCCGTGTCAATCGAGTCTGAATGTTCCGTTGTATTTCCAACGATATTACAATTATTATTTTAAGACATATTTTCATCATTCATTATCATCCTTGCGCGGCGGTTGCGATTTTTATTGACTTTATTACGCTTATACCCATTACCCTCATATTATATATAAATCTTCGTAACTCCGTCTGGCAATTCATCACACTGTTAAATAATATTAAATTAAATGATAAAGTATATTTAAAATTACACTACACAAACATATTAAAAAATTCATTTTGATTGGATGAAATTTATTAAAATTAAAACTTATTGTAAGAAATTGTATTCAGAAGTATTTAAATTAAATATATTTGTAATTCTAGTAAGAATACCAATGGAATAGTATTTCAAATACTTTGAAAATACTCTAATTGAAATGTATTTTAAAAGTATTCTAAATACTATAAAGGTATTTAAAAAGTATTCTATATACTATAAAAGTATTTACTCAAATACTTTATAAGACTGAAATTATAGTACAATTAATCATCAAATAATTTTTTTGAAATCAAAATATTGAGGTACCAGGGTAACGCATCTATTTCTAACTACTAAAAACTACAAAATACATTTATTTTTATCAATTTATTACTAATAAGTTTAAAGTAAGTACATAAGTTGGAACTATGTTAGATTTCAGTTTTGGAACTAAACGTCTATCACATGGTTTCCATTTAGACGCACGTATTCCTTCATGAAATTTCTAAGCATATTCGTGGGAATCGCAGCCAATTTTTATTAAATTCGCACTTTTCTTTTATAGTACGAATCGTCCTGAACGGATTCAATTCAAACACTTTGGTATTTAGTTACATTCACAGGAAAAATCGCAAGTTTAAGAGGACACCACACACCCGTTATTTTAAGGGGTTTTATGTGAGAAATTTTTATGAAATCTTAAGAAAAAATTAATAATTGAACAATTTAAAAATATTTTAATATTTCTGAAGAAGAAGAAGAAGAAGAAGAAGAAGAAAAAGTAGAAGAAGAAAGAAGAGGAAAGAAGAGAAAACATGATATATTCAAGAAATATAATAATTAGAGTGTTTTAAATTGTACAACTCTTCATACTCTTGCACAATTGTAATTAGCGGTGTGATATCCACAATTTGCGTATAATAAATTTAATAAATTAATAACGAAAACACCGTGGCTACAGAACAAGTCTCGAAATGCAACAATAACGGCCGGCAGTCCACCTGATCGGAAATCCGTATGACATCATCGGAAAAGTTGCCTCTTCGAGCAACCTCGTCGGCATTACCGACGGCCCGAAGCTTGCGGTCCCTACGCATATGGACGCTTACCTTTAGTTTCACTTTTTATTGTTGTGTAATAGCGATATTTGTTAAAAAAAACCACCTTCGTACTTCAAGTTTTATGGCTTTCAGAATGATAATAAATCATTAATATTGGCACTAAATAAAAGTAGAGAATTTTTTTTCAACTATTAACAGACGTTTTTTTTTTTTTAGTATGTTAAATCTGTAATGGTTGATCCTTAATAATGTCGACATTTTAAAATTTTAAAATTGATTATAAAAAATACAATTTTAACATTATTTAAACAAAAATGGCTCAGTCACAGCGGTACCCACTACGCGGCCCATTTATAAATTTAGTGCGGCCCGTACTAAAATTAAAATGTACATATTCTAAAATATAAAAAAAGAAAATAGATATTTTTGTGAATTTATTATATCATGCAATATCTTTTATTTATTTTATCTTTCTATTTTTAACTTTTATTGAATTACTTGCTTGATATATATCTAAGTACCTAGGTATTTATTATATCTTTCCACGTTAGTAGATATAATAATTTTCGACGTAGTTTTGTACGAACAGTTTATCGCGTATTGGCCGTTTGTAATTTATCACGTATAAGTATTATATATAATATTTACTTCTATGATTAAACTGTTTATTTATATTAAATTGACAGAGTCTGTTAAAATGTAGTAAATATTGTCAGAATTTTATCGATGTAAAAATAATTTATCTGCCATTATTCTAGCCGGAATACTACTTCAAGTACGAAACTATGTGTTTACGGATTATTTTTCGTGGTGTGGCGTCGTCTTAAGCAGTCACAAGATATTCCTGAAAAGAACACTATTTGGGAACATAGCATTCATAGTGTGTATTGCGGTTCTGGCAATATGACTTGTGCTGTTCTAGGAATTTGCGATTTGTTCCTGTCGAGGTACCTGAAGACCAGAGTGTTTAAGCTGAATTCATTTAGGACGATCAATGTCCTAAATGAGCTAAAGAAACAAGAAGTGGCTGCAAGTCCGCACGTATTTGCTAAGGAATTATAGGAATGCATACTTCTGAATGAAGAATTTTTATTCCAAACTTAAACTTAACGGAATTTCAACTTATGTACTTTACTAATAAATTGATAAAATTAATGTATTTGATGGTTTTAAGCAGTTGGAAATCTTTCTGTTTCACATATATATTTATATGTTTGTAAATATATTAATAATGTTTTATTTCTTAAAAGTTAAAACAGACTCGACTCCATGTTCCCCAAAATATTTAAAAAAAAGTATAAACTTTTTCACTTATATAACTAGTAAATTCGTTTTTACTCATAACTTGAACTTTTTAACTATAGTCAAACTAGTTACTTTAAATAGATTAGTACCCATCTTTAGTTCTGCAGGGGGCTTGACATTTTTAACGATTTTATAATATATAATTATAATATATATTTTATAATAACATATTATATACATATTTTATTTTTTTTATTTGATAGACGTGACGTTATAATGGTCCATAAATGTTGCCAACTTAAGACCCTTTTTTGCTTCATGCTTGAAAGAAGGCCGTAACACGTAACGAGTGATACGAGCATGTTCAGTTTTTGTAATTTTTTTACCTAGCTTAAGGGTGCAGATTTTCACCACGTGAAACATTCTCATATGACTGCATGTCATATACTCGTTATAAAAAATTATGCAAGAATTATTGTAAATGGTAGATATAAAATCTACTGGGGTCATCGATAGTAATCGTATAACGACGATATAATGTGAAAAGCTCGAGCGAATGATAGACATAATATACGCGTCTCGTCGTCGTGTTTAATGATGCATGGTCGGCATAGACGTTAAAATATGGTGACCATACATTTTTTGCGGGATTGTTCCGTTTTTGAGGATTGTCTGGACAATTGTGCCCCGTTGTTCCGATAATCTTTAAACAGAATACTTTTTGTCCCGTTTCGGATTTGAGAAAAGATTATGAATATACCCCCCCCTTTTCTTTTGTTTATTTGCCGTTTTCAAAACGATTTATGAAAATTATTACAATTGACATTTTTTTTTTTGATTACTGTCCCGTTTTTTAATTTTCAAAATATGGCCACCCTAAGTTAAGACAACGTTGAAAAGAGATTAAAAAAAAATAAAAAAACAGGATAATACACGAGTACTATTGTTGTTGTTGTTGTTGTTGTTATTATTATTATGTAAGCACGCTCGGTCACAACTGGCAACACTGTACAGTACAAGACGCGGAATCCCTTTTTCCGCGCTCTTCTTCTTCACCACCGCGGCCGCCGACGGACCTGTCCGTCCGCCCGCGCCGCCGTCATCGTCAACGGTGCGGCGGCGGCGGCGGCGTAACAGACTAACGGCGGCGGCGACGGTGGCGGCGTCGCCAGTTCCTGTCCACCTGTCGGCCACGACAAGCGCCCGGTGCACGATCGCAGTATAACCGCGTAACACGCGAATCACCCGCGCTCATCGCACGTGGTCTTCTCATCGGCGAGCGAGCTTCCGCACACACTGTCGGCCGTCCGTCCCGTAATTAATTAATTACGATCCGTCCCGGTCCTCGTATATATATATATATATACCGTATACCGTATACGCCGGGTGTACCGTTCACGATAATAATAATACGGTCGATCGGCTTTGTCGGCAGAGTATACGCGATGCGACGTCGTACCACCGTGACGGCCGCGATCGTCTCGCTGGCTCTGGTCGTCGTCGCCGCGCCCGCTGTCCGCGCGGGCAGCTGTCTGGAGGCCAAACTTTGCTGTCCCGGCCGGGACTCGGCGTGTGTCGTCCAGAAGACGCCCATAAACGCCATCATCGAGGACCCCACGGACAAGCCGTGCTACTGCGACCACGCGTGCCTCAAGCTGGACGACTGTTGCGCCGACTTCAAACCCGCTTGCGGAGGTCAGTGGTGTCACATATTATTTTATAAACGCGACGACGTACCGGTGATTTTCGACACGGTCCGACGACACGCGTTTCACAGGCCCGGAAACGAACGGGTTCAATTCGAACCGAAGTTTAAAACAATGACAGTGATAATATTATAACGTGGTCTTTAAGATTAGAAATTTTAAATAACGCCCGTGATAATAATTTACTCTGACCCAAGTCACCCGACTTCTAAGGAAACTTGTTTTAGGTCGGGCGAGTCTCGATATGTATTATACGTTAGTTATAAATGATAATAATATAATGCAAAATTAAATATTCTATAAATAAATACAATTATACATAATAAATACGTATTGATTACACTGAACCAAGTATATCTGTGTTTTCAATAAAAAAAAATATACCTACGTTAATTTAATAATACGGTTTTGTTAATATAATAAGTCCAATAAAATGTTTATTGATTTAGCAATAAAATATTTGTTAATTTTAACAGTAAAATAACAAAACGTATTATCGCTTTAACAATATATTTTATCAATGTCTTGGGTAAAATTGTTAAATTGAATACAAATTTGCTCAAATTAACAAATATTTTGTTAATTCAATTATAAATATTTTATAATAATAATAAAATTTGTATTCGTTTTACAAATTATTATTTTTATTAATTTATAACTTGTGTATTTTATGAAATTTACAAAATGGATTTGTTATTGTAAACACATTTTTTATTAATTTAACAATATATATATATATATACATTAAAATAATAAAAATTTTATTATTTCAACAAACATTCGTTTGTTAAAATTTGATTATTGCATATTGTTAATTCTACCAATGATATTTGGTTCAGTGTAAACATTATAAAATTATATTAATTTAATTTTGTAATGTACAACTTAAAATTACTAACAGAAAGAAAAAGAGTCAAGATCGATATTTCTATCTCCTAATAGATTTATTCCTTTGTCATAAAATGCACGGACGAAACACGAGTTAGTTCGTATTTCTTCGAATCGACTTTTTATTTTTCAACTCGGTTCATATTTTCAACGGACCGGAACTGTAATTTATTCTTTAATTTTGCCGTACAAAATACAATAATTTATCGTCATATGCTAGAAAAATTATTATGAAAAGACTTTAAATATCGAAATTTAATTTTTGATCTATTTTTGTAAAGCGGTTACTGTTATTATTTGAAAAATAATTAAGTATGCTCCATGGACATAAATAGGCTAAGTTAACGATAATAATAATTATTTTTAAGTTACAATTGGTCAAAATATGTTGTAAAAATGAACGAACATATAAGTTTCAGTTGGTTTCACTATTTAATGCGAGCTTAAATGAAATAAATTAATTTAGAAATAATTAACTAGTTTAATTATATTCTTATGGACTTGTTCCCGAACTTGATACCTAGTACATATTTTAAATGAACTTAAAAATATCTAACAAAATTTTTGTACTGAAAAAATACTATTACTATTTTATAGTTTAAAATTGTGAATGCTGTGGAGCCACAATACATTTAGGTCGGTGAAAATGCATCTTAATTCGTACAAAAATATAGAATATTATAATTGCCTAGTCAAAAATTGACAATCTTATTTTCAGTATGGTCGTAAAGTTCATTAAATTTGTTTAAGAAACTTAGTCTTAGTTACAGGAACTATAGTCACTTTATTAAAATAATTATTGCAGTATAATAAAATAAAGAAAAATATATCAAAATCATAGAAAACTTTAAACTTAGTAAGTAATTCTAATAGAAGTTAACGTGAACTGTAATTTTCGAGTAAAATTAATAGTGAAATACCAATATTAATTTTGAACTATAATAACTTAACTTATTTACTTTTAAACAAACTTTTAAGTTAACTCGGATGTTTTTTTTTATCAAAATTAAAATATAACTTTTATTAATTTAATTTGTTTATTATTTATTTATTTTAACTATAACTTAAGTGAAACTAGTTTAAAAAAGAGGGAACTCATCTAGTCTTATCGAAAATAATGCACTTAATAATATTATTATGATAGCCCTCTCTTGCGAAAGTCAGCTGTATTATTGATATTTTTATAAACTTAAAATGAACATTTTCCCTACCAGAAGTTAAAAATTAGTACGAGGATAAAAACTTTTTCTGTTTTTGCGACAGTTCACATATTATTCAGAGGACTTAGATTTCACTGTTTCTTACTCATGAATTTTTACCTATATATAACGTATACATTGTATAATACATATATATTGCCTTTAAAATCTCAAATTTCGTATACTGTAGTAAGTCAAAAATCAATATGACATTGTTTTTTAAATCTTATAGTAATATGTAGGTATAGTTTAAAGTGTTTATTTAAAATAAATTATTTGATACAAAAAATTGATTGTAATTTATCAAAAATTATAAAAAAACAACATATTATAGATATACATAATGTATACAAATACATATAAATCAAATTAAAATATTGTGTAAAATCCATACATTTTAGCCAGTTCGGTTGGTAACACAATCATCATTTATATATCATCTCGATTTTAATATCTGTATTATTTTTCATCAAGTTTTCATCCTATTTTATTAAACATCTATATTAAAAGTTTGGGAGCAGCATTCCTGCAGCTGCAGTTACCGCCATCCGATTATTGTAATCGTTAAGGACTCTTAATATCGTTTTGTCCTGTCACAAATATATATAATATATATAGACTCGCTCGACGGACGGTTATTATTTTGAAAATTTGGGACCGGAAAACGGCGGTAAAAATAAATTTCATGATTATTATAAAAGTCCTTGTATAATCTCGACGATTTAAGGCGTCATTATGACTATTTTCATCGAATACGATTTTCAAAATTTCGACCGTTATTTTCGAAAATCCGAATTGTCGCATGACGTATACACTGAACCAAATATATTTGTGATTTCAATATGAATATAGATTAATTTCATAATATGGTTGTTAATATACGTCCAATAAAATGTTTGTTGATTTAAAAATAAAATATTAGTTAATTTAACAGTAAAATAACAAAACACGTATTATTGATTTAATAATATCTTGGGTAAAACTGTCTAATTGAATACAAATTTATTTGAATTAACAAATATTTTGTGTTCCTTTTTTTTGTTATTTTCTTCGTAGAACAAACGCCTATTTGTCAATCAAAATAGTCAATTTAAACAGAATATTTTTTCAATTTAATAACATATTTTATTATAATATAACGAAACCTGTATTAATTTTACAAATTATTTTTATTAAATTTTAACTGATATATTTTGTGAAATTTACAAAATGGATTTGTTATTGTACACACATTTTTTATTAGTTTAACAATATATATATATATACATACATTAAAATAATAAAAATTGTATATTATTTCAACAAATATTGGTTTGTTAAAATTTGATTATTGCATATTGTTAATTCTACTAATGATATTTGGTTCAGTGTTTATAGATATATATATATATATATATATTATGTACGTTTATGGAAAGAGATTATATTATTATATACGATACGACTTTGGGCGATTAAAATCGCTTTCGCCAAAATCGTATAAAAGTGAGAGACGTAATCGCCCGCGGAAACTTTTTTTTTCATTGAAAAATCGGGAAATTGGAAATCGAATTTTTCCACCGGAAAAACTACTCTACGTGTAGTAGGATAATATTATTATTTCGAAACAGATCGTTTGATTAGATTTCAATTATATCGCGATACACACACACACATATATATATATATGTGTGCGTGGAAAATAATAGACTCGACTATATAATATATATATATATATTTTGAAACTTTTCGCACGATATCGCATATATTATATTATAATAATAATATATGTGGATGACAGTCCGACGGCCGTATGATTTACGCCCAAGTTTATGTACGAAGTTTATTCATCTCAGCCGCACCCGGTCTCCGCAGCTCCGTCTTTTCGATCTATGTAAATATAATAATAATAATAATAATAATAATATTGTGTGTATATAATGTAATATCGGGTACAGGCGAATGTCAGTTTTTCTCTATACGGATTTCCGTCCCACTACAGCCATCAGAATTTTAGTTTTAAACGCGATTGAAGTCGCTATCACCGCGCGTGATAAATCGCTTTGAACTCGCGTCCAACGTGGTGTACTGTTAGCTGCCATCCGCTGTGAACGATTTATATCGCGGCGGGTACACGCACGGGGACTCCGTTAAAAAAAAAAAAAATAACCTTTTCAGTGCCTACACGTTATTGTTGTGACCAAACGGATTTCAATATTTTTCCACGTCTATATTATATTATGGACGTGATTTGTTTGAAAAATACCGATTGTTATATTTATTATTTTTTACGTCCTCGTATTATGTTAACGAGATTTTCGATTTATTTCTGTTCGCCTAAATCTTTCCCGAAAACGTCATAACGTAAACTCTTTTAGTGTGAACTTGTACCTACTTGAGGACATTTTAGAATTTTCGAACGTAATACCTAGTTTTACGGTCAAAATTTAAATTGACCTTTTGTAAGAGTAAATAATTCATGCGGTTTTCAAGTGTATTATTAAACATCGTAAGACATAATATTATAGTCGATCATTTTTGGGGGAACTGCGCACATTTATGGACAGACGCTTTACAAATTTGTATTCGGGATTGTGTATTTTAAATCATGTGTATATACACACGGAACTTTCGATTTGATATTAAATTATTCGTTCACTCGTTTGTGCTGTTACTTACTTGGTATTGTATTTAGTAGTTTTTAGAAACGTCATTTGTAATTTAATATATATATATATATTCAAATATTAAATTGTGTACTATATCGGTTGATTGAAAAATATATATTGCATTAGGTACTTAAATCGAAATATAGAATATAAATATATTATAAATATTGAAAACATATTGTTCGAATATAATTGTTGAACTGTTTAATTGAGTTTTGGCGCGTTAAGTAAAAATTGAGATATTTTCATTTGGTGTCGATATAAATATAACTATAATAATATGTATAAAATCTAGGGCAAACACAAAACGAGAGATTTGGAAAAAATAAAAATGATTTAAAATTAACCATAGATATATTCGATTAAAAATGTATTTGTCATGAGCGGATTGGGTAATAAAAAGCTTCAAAACCGGCGTGTATAATGATGTGGACTTCGAATTTTCTGCGATTATATAAACAATAATGTATTGGATATAGATGGTAGTGTTAAACTGGAACGACATAAATTACGAAATTGGACGTTTTTATTTGAATTCATAATTTTTGTTATTTCTAATGATGGTTTACTCTCTCGTATCAACGTATCAAAAAAAAAAAAAAAAAAAAAAAAATTAAAATTGAACTGTCGAATTGAATAAATATAATATACGTATATTATTTAGGGACGTGTACCAAGTAGACAGATATACATATTTATGTATTATATACGTATATGATCCCGTTTTCCGATAAAATTTAATGACCTATTATTATTTTTATATAGGTACACACATATAGATATAATTTATTTTATATCAATTATTATATTATCTACTTATAATAATGGTGAATCACGATTTGAGCTAAATAATACATTTTTCTAAACAGTATGACCACAGAATAGATGAAATCTAAAATAATATCTAGTCTAAATTTCATCTATTCTGTGGTGTAACAGTCGTATAATCAAGTGTATAAGAATGAACAAACAATTTTTTTTGTAAATATTTACAAAGGGTGTATTTTATCATTAGTAAAATTACAAAAAATGATTTTTGTAGCAATGATTAATAGATTATTATACAATCAAACTCCTCTGGTACCTACAATATAGTATATATATATATATATAGGTATGTCATTACATTCATAATAAACGTTTTGAATACTTTTGTTTGTTTTTTTTTTCTGTATAGTTTTAGTATTTGGGTTTAATTTTTTTTTTTTTGTCAAATATTGTTTTTGATTAAGTATCTGCCTAAACTCGGTTATGATACGTTTCCAGTTTGAACACAGAAAACATACACGAAAAATGGCCTGACGTTACGATTCCTACTCGAAAATGACAACAGTGTCATTATAAAATACATTATTAATGTGTAGGTACGATAATATAATACTCGTATATAGGTATAAGGTATATGTATCCAAGCGAGGAAATCGTCAGGACATTAATTTACTAAACAAACCGATGGAGTCGAAAATAATTCAAACATTTACTTTTAAAGTACATACAGCGTGCATTACGCTGGTGGCGTTCCAATCTCAATCCCTGTTATGCCATGTATACGCGCTATATACGTACTGTATAGTGTATATAAAGTGCAGGGCGAATACCCTGTGGGCCGCGAGATGATGTGGTATTATATTATTACAAAATGATAATATGCTAATGATGATAGTGTGTACCTACATCCGATGAATATTTGATACGGCAGTAAATCGCATATTAAAATGGCAATACGATAAATTAATATTATTCGTCGGATTCGTGTTATTTCGTCGACGACGGTCGAGTATATGCGATCGAATTGTCCGCTTTACTTCAGCGTACGATATAAGTATTAATAATACAGTGACGGACGAAACCTGCAGAAGGATCGATTGTACGCTAATTGACTTTTCGCACATAGTCCGTTTGTTTGTACCCGTTCTAATTTATACGAATTTCGCGACATAAACTGATAAACTACTTAACAATACATTAATAGACACGACTACCCATGTATTACGTAAACCACATGAAATGTTCGTATATTTACTTAATTGTTAGATTGATAGATCCACACAATGTTCATATGTTCTATATAGACAGGACGCACGTTTTAAAAAATTTTAATAATCAAACGGTTGTTATCAGTTATCAGATATTATCATGGTATATAATATTATGTTATCAGTAGGTAGCACCGCCAACATTCAGATATCATTGAATCGACCGCTAATATAAAACAGTCTTGCTTCCATATAAAAATAAATATGCTTCCAAAGCTAGGTAAATTGCCCACTGACAGCGGGTCGTTTCCAGTGTCCTCACTTCCGAAGTACCTACTATACAATTGCAGGACGCCAAAATATTGAATACATATGAAACTAAGTCGATATTGATGTTCTTCAACTTAAAGTACTTATAGTCGGAATGCCTGAAGTTAAATAAAACTGCGAATGATATATATATATATATATATATATTAAAAAAAACATACTATTACATTCTGTCCTACAATATAATACATGGGCATGACAATTAAAGTCATCTCCTTAAAAACATGGTTAATATAAATATTTACAAAAAAGTTTTTCGAATTATAATTAAAATGTTATGCTCCCTTTTGTAAGCATCCGGTATGTAAAAACATACATATACATATTAAATATAACCTGTTTAATATACCTAATAGGGAAAATTTATTGTTTTACCTATTAAAAATGATATGTATATACCAATACACAATAATAGAACTTGATGATTGCATCCCATATAAATTATTTTATTTCTTCTGTATATCCACGACATGCTTATGAGAATCCTTCTTTCGTCTCATCATATTTAATATTAAAAACTGTATTAAATATTTTAATGAGTTTTAAAATGTCTATAAGTACTCAAAATTTACCTACATTTTGATTCTATGATTTCGAAGACTAATGAAAACCGCGTTCATTTGTACATATACGTATTCTCATATATTACGTAAACTACATGAAATATACATATATGTACTTAAATATTAGATTGATAGATTCACACCACACTGCTCACACGACACACATTTTTAAAATTATTCAAAAAATAAAACGTTCGTTATCAGTTATCAGCTATTATTACGGGTTTCGTGATAAATCGTGCACCACAGATTATGTCATCAGTATGTAGCACCGACAAAATTCAAATGTCTTTAAAATTACCACTAATTTAAAACAGTCGTCAACGATTTCAATGCGAGGTCAATTTCCTGATACTAAAAACTGTTTTAAGTATGAAAATGAGTTTTAAAATATACATAAGTGCTTAAAACAAACTTAAGACTTACCTACATTATGATCCTATGATTTTCAAGAATATACTTAATGAAAACAACGTTAATTTAAGAACACGAATTCTTATGTTTTACTTAAAGTACATAGAATATACCTATTTAAATTATTTAAATAATTTAAATAATAAAACGGTCTTTATTAGTTATTGGATATTATAATGATTATTTTGATAAAACGTGCGCCATTGATTAGATCGCCATAGATATCACAGTATGTAGTACCGCAAAGTTTAAAATACTTATCTTTAAGTTTAAAGCTAATTTAAAACAGTCTTAGTATCTTTGCTTCCAAATTTAGGTCAATTGTACGCTTCCAGTATACTCGACAACGGTGTTTTTTTTCCCAAACAGGTTATTTCCTAAACTACCGAGGGCATTGAGTTTCCAAAGAAGACTAAAAAGGACACCGTACACGGTTAAAAGTTTTGGTGTTCACACAATTAATTTCGTTACTTCCAGTATCCTCGACTGCCAAACTTGATAAATTGCCCACTGTTTGCGATGTCCTAGAAATTGACCGCGCCACCGGTTTCTTCGCATTCAGTGGCTTTGCTTCTAATATTCTCGCTTCCAAATCCAAGTGTATATTGACCGCTGAAAGGGGGTAACCATTCTAGTGTCCTTGCTTCCAAATCTAGTTATTTTAACCGCTGACAGCTGGTAATGTTTCCAGTGCTCTCGCTTCCAATGCTAGGTAAATTGGACGTAATCTCATATAATGGGTTTCATATATAATACTAAATATGTTAATGAGTTTTACAACGTACACAGGTACTTAAAACTTACTTAAGCCCTGTATACATTTTGATTCTACGATTTTGAAGACTATTTATTGAAATCCCCATTCATTTGTTGACACGACGTATTTTCATGTATTACGTAAACTACATGAAATATACAAATATATCTACATTAACGTTGGATTAATAGATTAAAGATCTATCATACTACACATCCGACACGTCTAAGGAACTTTAAATAATTAAACGATCGTTATCAATTATCAGATATAATTATGGTTTTCATGATAATCTGTACGTTAATCATTATGTTATAATTTTGGTATTATCACCAAAATCAAAATATCTTAAAATTGTCCACTAATTCAAAACAGTCGTCTTCGCTTTCAATGCAAGGTCAATTGCCCGCTGAAAGCGAGTAACGCTTCCGATGTCTTTGGTTCCGAGGTACTTTACGATTGAACGTTGAAGGCGGACATTGCTTCCCAAGCTATTCTGGGGTTTGGGGGCTTGTCCCTAGCGAGAAGCGAAGCTTCGTCAACCTACTAAATAATATGCAAACTCCGAATAGACGGGTTTTCGTGGAAGAGAAAACTTTACGCTTTTTATTAAATTTTGAGGACTGTTTTCCGTACCGATGGCCACGTGGGTATTTTGTTTTCCGTTTTTATCGCTATCGTGCTTTGGATTTACGATTTTCCGTTTTCCGTTCGTTCTTATTTCGACTTTTCCGAAAACTCAAAGTGTAAGTACATACCGTATACGCGTTGTGTTTATCCTATAAATCGAGTGAAAGAAAACCGTTTCACCGTCCTTTCTTATCACTTGAGAGTTTCCTGCGTCGTCATCTTATTACCCCGAATTCCCGAAATCGGCGTTTGCGACCTTTTTCCGACGTTTTTCGATGCTATGAAGGTCGGATTCGGGTTGCCTGGACGTTTTAATGCTCGACTGAACATTTTATAGTCTGCGAATCGTTTCTATACGACTGAGACCTTCATTCCGAAAATGTGTAGGTATCTATATTATGAGTTAAATACGGTACCGTCCGTTATCTGAATAGTTTAAATACGAGAAATTTCGACTATTATATCATCCGTGTAGATAGCTTAGTGGTGTATGGCGTCAATTGTTTAACGAACTTTTGATACGGGTTCAAATTCCACTATGCCGATCTGAGATGACGAGATAACGAGTGTTTAATGTTTATCCGATATTCGATATGTTAACAAAATCTTAATGAATTTTCTTATCGTTGTTACTTCAATTATTATTATTAACCATTAAACGAATAAAAAAAGGATAATAAGTCTGACCGAATTCACATATGCAGAGTATTTACCTACTATATTTTATTATACCTATATTATATTTCAAATTTTTGGATTTTTGTGGTATTTTTCAACATTTGCATTAAATATAATTTATGTATGTTGTATGAAACCCGTTACACTCGGCGAGAACTGAGCGAAGCGACGTTGGAGTTCTTATAAAAATCCGAGAATGTTAAGTTCGATAAATTTTTAATTGCCTATGACTTATCTACTTTGTCAACCTGTTCAACAAAAGTATTTCATGTGGGAAGGACTATCTTCTAGAAAGCTAACGCCAGATTCGGTCGCAAGCGAAATATTTTTTAAATTAATTATTTACAGTATTGTTTGTCAAAAAACTTCGGTCACCGATCAATTGCGGATCCCGATAAAATATATGACTATAATACAAGGTATACAAATTACACTCAAAATTAATTCCACTTATGTGGTGTTTTACTCAAAAAAAGTTACACTTACAAGGTGTCATACTCAAATGGGGTTACAAATTCAAGGTTTTGAATTTAACCCGATAGGTGTTGCACTCAAGCTAGTATTATCATGATATCATAATATATTATGTTCGATATGCACTCTAAATAAATAAAACGAGTACTGGATAATATTTTCAATGGCCTGTGCATCTACCGCGGCAACTCGCAGTAACATGTTGATATACATATACGTACCAATAGCTAATTAAAGTATGGATGATCGGACTATGTTGCGTTTTATTTCTATACTTGAAAATTAAGGTTATTATATATTATTAATAATTTGAAAATACCACGGCCATTTTTTCAATCGTTTTCGTGCGGCAAAACCGTTTATTAGTATACCTGAAAATTGTATTTTAAAAGGTCGATTACTATATAATATATATATACAATTGGATGTACCTACTAAAAAAATAGAAAATTAAATTTTTTCAATAATTGACTTTTTGTAGTTATTACCTATTACCACTAGGATGAAGATAAATTGGGTGAAGCATTTCTGTATGGTTATTAACTTATGCGAGTCTAACACTTAATCATTTGTTATACACTATTATAGTGTAGTCTCGATTTTAGTCGTGTTACAAATTGCGTGGCGCAAACTACTTTATAATATTACAACCCAAAGCTGTTATATATATATAATTTATATACGGTAGTAACAGTATGTACACAATGATAGACGACAGACAGACGTATACGACACAGAATACAATAATATCTTCCAAGTAGAATAAAGGCAAGGACATATTTAAGTGGATGTTTTAGACGTTGTATTCAGTTGTCTTAATGTTTTTCTCGCTTTGAATCCACTTTTTCAAACTACAATTATTATGAGTACAATATACGCGCGTACACAAGCGAAATTTGAGTAGAGGTAACTTGATTGGAGGGGGGGGGGTAGGGGGAATCAACCTCCCTATAGTGCACACGGAATCGCGTTTTTGGGTACGTACGAAAACGACCGAATCATTTTAGCTCAACTCAAGACGGATGCGCGGTGGAGTGACTAATAAAAAAAAAAAAATCGTGAATGGGGTGGAATAATGGTAAAAGCATCATGTTGTATTTTACGTACAGTAGAACTCCGATTATCCAAACGCCAATCATCCGGACGAGAAAAAAAAATGAAATTGTTCGTAGCTTATTTGAAGATGATGATACTGAAAAAGAGGAAAATGAAATTGACGATTTGACTGAAGGTGAAAATGGGCCGTCTCATTCTGAAGCTTTTGATGCATTGGATTTGGCGTTTAAATGGTTTGAGAGGCAAGAAGAATCGAAC